>JABUQX010003836.1:0-2500 GCA_015478945.1 Trachelipus rathkii | reverse complement strand
TGAGAAGTTGAAGAATGATATAAATACTGAAGCCATAGTGGGAATTATTGGTAAATGATAAAAAATGAAGACGAGATGGTGATTGAATGGATTTTAAAGTTGTTATAAATTGTTTATGGAGGGTATATAGTTCGAAAGGATTGGAGGAGAGCGTAATAGTACCTTATATAAGGGTAAGGAGGAATTTATAGGAAACTGATGAAACTAATAAAGAAGGAATTAAGTTTTAAATGAGTGTGGTAGGGAAGATATATGGTGACATTTTGTTGAAAAGTACGTTGAGTGACTTTGGGAACTGATTGGTGAAAGAACAATAGGTGCGGTTTTGAAGTGCATCAAAGAATGTATTGATCAAATATTTACAATTAAAATTAGTGGAAGAAAAAAAATTTAGAGAGAATGAAAGAATTAAATTGTATTTCAGTTTTATGGATTTGCAACGAATGAAATGATAGGATTAATGGGGAAGCTCTGTGGCAAGGGGTTAGTTGATATTATAGTTTTGGTATGTGATATTATTGAATGGAAGCTGATTCGTTCTATATGAGTACTAAATGTTGAAGAGATTGGTTTATTATTAATAGCTTAATGAGGCAGGGATTTGTTAATGGTGCCTTGGTTATTTAAATTTGCTTATGGATAGGGGCTATAAAAGAATTAGAGGTAGAGGTGGCAGGGGGAAGGTGTTAGAGTGACAGAGAATGAAAGAGAGTGGAGGTTGCCCTGCTTATTGTATGCTGATGATTTAGTTTTATGTAGCGAATCTGAAGAGAGTTCGAGAGGATTAGTAGATTGATTTGGCAAGGTATTTAAAAGGAGGGGTTTGAAAGTAAATGTAGATAAGAGTAAGGTTATGGTAGTGAGTGAGGAGAGTCAGCTTTGTGAAGTCATGCTTTGATAAAAGGTGAGCAAGCTGGAATCGACTGCATTATTGAGTTGTGTGGTGTGAAGAAAGGCGTAAATGAGGTAATAAACGAGAGTACATTGTGGTGGTTTGGTCATGTGGAAAGGATGAATAATAGTCGGTTGGTTAAGCGGATGTGTAGTGGTGAGTATTCTAGGAATGCACCTTCTGGGAGACTGAAGGAAATGTGGATTGAGTCCGTAAAGGAATGCTTGAAGGAGAGGAATGCGAGTTTGACTGAGGCGAGAAGAAAGGTGTATAATAGGGGTGAATGGCTGGGTTTTGTGAGGAGTTATGGTTGTTGGCCTTGCCCAGGGGATGAAAATCACATTGACGAGATACTATAGGGAGGGTCCGTCGCAGTCTCGAGAAACTCTAGGGTGGATTTTTATGACTGCGACAAGTTCTCAATTAAGGGTATAAAGCAGGGGTGGGGAACCTTTTTAAAACGGCGTGCAATTTTTAGAAAGATTTTTCATGTGACGGGTTGCAATATATATATATATATATATATATATATATATATATATCTATATATATATATATGATATATATATATATATATAATATATATACTATATATATTAATATTATATATATATAATATAATGATATTTAATAATTTTTTCTCTTCCGAAAAAAAATAATGTTCCAAAAAAAAAAAAGGAAAAAAAAAGGGTTTTTAAAAAATATTTAAAATAAAAAAATCCCCGGAAAAAAAAAATTAAAAAAAAACAATAATAATTATAATGTCAAAACAAGCTCGCGGCATTTAATTTTGCCCGGGCATGAGGTTTCCCAGCCCCTGGTATAAAGGGAACGGTAAGGGGGGGGGCTTTCTTTTAGGCTTGCGTCCTTGTTCTTCACTTACTTTTCTTTCTGGTGTATGCAGGCACCTCTCCCCAATCTGGGGAAAGGGAGGTGCATAATCTAATATTATATATATAATATACTTATATATATAATATATATAATATATATTATATATATATATATATTAAGTATATATATATATATATATATTATATATATATATATATATATATTATATATATATATATATATATATATATATATATATATATATATATATAATATATATATATATATATATATATATATATATCATGCTAATGAAAATTTTATCGCCGAATTATTTAACATAATAATTGCAAATTCCCAAAGTTGGGTTAAAAAGAATAAAATGTTAACGCTATCTTTCGTGGTTACAACTTACATCCGAACCACCGTCTTCAAGTGATAGGATAAATATGAATTCACAATAAGAACTAAGTTAATATTTTAGCTATTATTTGTTATCATGACTATTTCCCAAAATAAAAACTCAAGTCATATGTCACGTTTTCTAGTTAGAAACAGTCATTTTGTACCTATTTATATTTTTAATGTAATTATTGTTAAATATGTCTAATTAATATGGGTTTTTATTAATGTTTAGATTATTATCAAAGGTATGGTAAATAAAACAGATCAAACATTTTTCGAATAAATGGATTGAATAAGTTAGCGATCAATTTGGCACATGGGCGAAACAATTGAATATTGCTGTTGTCCCTCATATGCAAGGACGAAGCG
>JABUQX010003835.1:27500-37500 GCA_015478945.1 Trachelipus rathkii | reverse complement strand
TTCCATGCGAAAATATGATAAAAATCGATTAAAGGGTTTGAGAAAATTGTCACAAGACGAGGAGACATCAAACAAGGAGAAACACAGCTTTTCAATTATACTGTTCGCAACAAGATGCATTTTCATTGTTACCTCTTCCGTAATAGCCAAATATTCTCGCTTTAGTTGAACCGTGGCTAAAATTATTCAAACAGAGAAAAATATTGACCTGTGAATTCAGTTTGCCTTCTGATTTATGTTCCAAGCAATTTTTGAAAGATTGTGAAAGAACACCTAAAAACTGACTGATCTGCTCTTATCCGCCAATGTTATGTGCATGCTGATTCTTAGTAAAAGAACTTGGCATCACCTAGAAAGGTACAATCCCAACAACAAAGAGCAAAATCATCTGCTAAAACCTCTGCTGAATATTGGAAGCGTTCGTACTTGTGCCTTATCTTACTCACTTTCATCGCTCTTTAGAGACTATATTTTCAAAAAATTAATCATTTCAAAAGCAAGCCCTTAATACTTTGCATCCCATTCTTCATGTGTAGGTGATCCCGTAGGCAGTTTGCGTGAGAAAGTAAAATGGCTTTTCAGAGTTTCAAAGGTCTCAGTTAACCTTCTACTAACCGGTTGACGCATGGGTATTGTATGCCGCTAATGTGGCTGGATAAAAAATAAGTGAGAGTGAAACAAAAGTTGAAAGACTTAAACTTATTTGAAGTCATTAAAGTAGCCAACCACCTATTATCCTCAAATCAAAAACCTGTCTATTAACTGCACTTGTGCTATCGTGTTCAACAAGTACCATTGAAAGGTCTTTCGGCACTTTGCGAAGAGTAAAGACTTGGCTAGGAAACACAATGAACTTTGTATGATGAGTATTCATAGAAAATTAGTAATTGAAAAAATCGCTGAAAATCCAAGGCGTCTAGTGCTATTTTAGATTTAATATTAGTTACCACTCAGGATTCAGTATTCACCAACCCCCATAAATATAGATACATTTAAAATAGATATTTATAAGTTTTTCGTATGAGATTATAATATAAAAGTTTTAATACAACTGTTTTAGACTTGTTATTTTAATTACCTTAATATTTCTTTTTTTTTTTATGATATTTTTTATTAGCCTTGAAAGGGAAAAATCTGGAGTTTAACCAACCCACACCGCCTAATGATAAGTGTGAGAAGGGACATAAATCACTCAACCTTTCCCAACCCCTAGGTCATATCCTGCGTATGCACACACACACGAGAGAGGTACACAAACACACACACACACACCACACACACACAACACACACACAGTATATATATATATATATATAGTATTAGTATATATGGTAGTAGGGTATAGAGTTATTCTATAATAGATAGTATATAGGAGAGGAGGTATAAGAATATATATATTATACTATATATTAGATATATTATATAATAGTTAAGAAGTCTAGGAATAGCCCGACACCTTTGGAAAAAATTGGATGTTGCCAGATTGCTATTTATTTGTTTGCTGTGCACGAAATCTAGACGTAACGTACTTTTTCCTATAATTTCAAAAAGTATGTAATCTGTTAATTAGTATATATTAAATCATGGCTATTTTTAAGTGATAGGTATAATTAAGTAAGATTTAAGGTTAGATAATAACAGTTAAAATATAATATATATATATATATATAAATTATATATATATATATATAATTATATATATATATTATATATATTATATATATATATATATATATATATATATATACCTATAATATATATATATATATATTATAATATATATATATATATATATATATATGTTTTATTTTTTACAAAAATCGTGTACGTGTACATGAAAATTGAGTCTGCATTTTTGAAATTCAGCGCTATAAATTACATCTAAAATACTTCAAAACGTTAAAACAATTTTTTCATCGCAGGCCTGTTATTATTAAAGGTCCCTGGACTTTCTTGCATATGAGGCACTCGATATGAATGAATGAAATTATATAATCATCACATCATATTATTATTATTATTATTATTATATATTATTATTAGTTATTTATCAATATTAGATTATTTATTGATTTTATTATATTATTACCACGTCCATTATTATTATTATTATTGATTTTATAATTATATAATTAACAGTATAGATTCTAAGTAAATATTTGTAATAAATAATTTTTATTATTCATTTTAAAGCGGTATTATATTTTTTATTATTATTATTATTATTATTAAATTATTATAATTATTATTATTTTTTTTATTATTTTATTAATATTATTATTATTTATTACTATATTATTATTATTATTATTATAATAATTATCATTTTTTTTTTTATTATATTATTATTATAATTATTGTTATTATTATTATTATTATATTGTTTATTATAATTTTATAATTATTATTATTATTATTATTATTATTATTATTATTATTATTATTATTATTATTATTTATTATTATTATTATTATTATTATTATTGTTTATTATTATTATTATTATTATTATTATTATTATTATTATTATTATTATTATTATTATTATTATTATTATTATTATTATTATTATTATTATTATTATTATTATTATTAATAATATTACTGGTGATGCTCTTTTGTTTACGTTGTTAGTTTTTTGTAGCTGTTGTTTTCCACACTTTGTTACGAAGCCATATATACTCGTGTTAATATGATAAATATATATAATGAATATTATATATTATATATAGATTATATATATATAATATAGATATATATTATATAGTATATATATATATCATATATAGTATATAATAACTATATATATATATATTAAGTATATAGAGTATATATATAGTATATTAAAAAATTAAATAAGCCTTAAGAATTAAAATTGCAGAAAATAAAAAAAATAAGAAAAATCTGAGATTTATAATTCTTAGACCTTATTTAATTTACCTGCATCTATATATCTAAGTATATATATAATAATATATATATAATATATATAATATAATATATAATGTAGAATATATATATAATATACAGGTATATATATATATATTATAGATATTATTATAGTTGTATAAGTACGTGTATATATATATATATATAAGTATTATATATATAGTATATATATATGTATATAGTATATATATATAATATTATGTATATAAACAGAGTGGGGAATGAGGTTTGGATGAACCTAAAGCATTATCCACCACTTATAATTATAGTATATTATAATATATATATAGTTATATATATATATGTATATCTATATATATATATAAGTAATTATATAATTATAGTATATATATAGGTATATTTATATATATATATATATACTATTATATAGAAACCAGAGGTGAATGAGTTGACGACCATAAAGCGTAATTACACCAGCTTTTATATATATATAATATATATATATAGATAATAGTATATATGAGTATTATATATATATATATTATATATATATATATATAGATACATATATATAGGTATATAATATATATATAATAAGTATAAATATATTATTATATATAAAATAGTTAGTAGTAGTATATATTATATATATATATATTATTATTATAGTAATGATATATATATATATATAGTATATATATAGTAATATATATATAATACTATATATATATTATAGATAATATAGATATATATTTAGCCTAAAATGCCTTGGCGAAAAATATGAAGTAGGAGGTATAGCTTTACATAGCGGTAAAGAAATTATTAAAAGTGTCATTGTTTGAAGCAAAAAACTTCGCTCTAACTGTTTCTGAAAATTTGAACACCCAAACACTCAATTGTTCATTATTTTTAAAAGAGAGGAAAACAATCCACATTTTTTGCGACATGCTGAAAGGTCACATAAGCATATACGTAATAGCATTGTGCAATGGAATATGCATTATTGGCAACGTTATAATTATGACTGTATTATATATATAGAGAGGAGATAGAGAGTACATAAAAGATGGGATATATATATATTATATATAGATAGTAATATATATATATGTATATATATATATATATGAGAGGATATATATATATATATATATATTATGTAGTGTTTGAAATAACTAATATGTAAGAGTATATATTATATGTATATATAGTATATATATGAGATAAGAGATAGAGATAGAGATAGAGAGATAGATATAGAGAGATATATAGATAGATATAGAGAGAGATAGATATATTATAGTAATATAATATGAGAAGATATAGTACGTATATATGGCAACATGAGATGGTACATAGAAAGATGAAGGAGATGATTTCATATAATCAGAGAATAAAAAGAAAAGATTGAACTCGCTGTACAGAATGAGGTAACATCCATTATTTCTAAAGTTTTTATATTATTATGTATATATTGAATTATATTATTATTATTATGAATTATCAGGATTACATATCTGGATTATATTATTGAGTGAGAGGAGAGAGAGGAGAAGAGAGAATATAAGTTGATTAATTATTGATTATATATGAGATTATTATTGATTATTGAAAGATTATTAGTATATGTTATTATTATGTAAATTATTGATTTGATAGTTAATTGGTTTAATAGTGATAGTTAATGTAATTAATTGAAATTAATTGTGATAATTAATTTAAGAATAGCGATGTATCATCAATTCGAAGTGAAGAAACTAATTTGAGAGTATATTATTATAGAGATATGATTGTATGATTATTGAATTATGTATTTGAGTTGTATGAGTTAAGTGTTTATTATTTTATTAAGTGATATTATTAATATATATTATTATTATTGAAAGTTTGACCTCAGATGATGATTTTTTTACATTTGATTGAAGTTGTGATTATTAATTAGTGATATGAGAGAGTTAGATATTGAGAATTATTATTATTATTATTATTATTATTATAATATATTATTATTAATTACTTTACATTCTTTTATATAGGTATGTATTCACTGGAGAGGAGAGAGAGAGAGATTGTAAGTAGATGAGAAGTAAGGATAGAGAGAGAGTGTTATCTTGAGAGATAGAAATTTGTTACTTATCTTATCAGTAACATTCACATAATATTTTTTGTTTTTTGATCTATAGAATAAGAGCGAGCTATGAGAGATTATTAGATAATACGATAAATAAGTAACATTATTAGAAGTGGATTTAATAATATAATATTTTAATATTAATAGTTATATATGATTACTGTTGAAATTTTGACTATCTCACATCAGTTGTTTAATAAAGGATTATTCTCTGGGCATAAAAATGTTATCAATAAATAAATATGATAATTATTATAATAATTTAAATATTATTATTATTAATATCTATAATTATTATTTATAATTTATATTTAAATATTTATATATTTTTATTATATTATTATTATTTTTTATTTATAATTTTATTTTGATTGATATATAATATAATTATTAATATACATCCAAGAATGAGTTTCGTATTATTCCAATAACTTTCAAAAACTTCCAGAATTGCTGTTTTATATAATATATATTATTATTATTAATTGGCACATTAAGTATTGTTTGCCATTCCATACCTGAAGCTCTAAGTTTTCTCAGATTCTTTTTTTATATTCAATAGGAGAAAAATATTTAATAAGTTAATTTAATAAACACAACTATTAACGTAAAATGCCCTTAAGTAGTTATACTTCTAATATATTGTGTGTTGACTTCAGATTTCTTTGCAAATTTTTAAGACATTGATTCACTGAATTTATTATTCTAATATATATTTATATTTATTATTATTATATAATTAAAATATATATATATATATATATAATTATTATTAATATATATATATATATTTTAAATATTATATATATTATAATATATATATATATTAATATATTATATATTATATATATTAATATATATATATATATATAATATATATATATATATATTATTATTATATTATATATATATATAATATTATATATATATATATATAATATATATATATATATATATTAATTAATAATATATTTATATTATATATATGTTATATAAATGTTAAAAATATTAACGATAAATCTGAGTAATATATAGATACTATAAATAAATAATTAAGGCATAATAGTGAATAATGAAGTAATTATCAATAATATAAATCTATAATTTAAAATAAATAATAATAGTATGAATAACTCGGAGATACAAGTGCAAAGGACAATCAAGGATATAAGAATAAATAGATTCCATTATTTAATATAAATATGAAGTTTATTGCTTAATTTCTTAATTTAATAATAATATGTAATTATATAGGAAAATATTATTAAATTTAAATCTAATATTTATTACTAAAATAATATATTTATTATGAATAATAATTAATAATTATATTAAATTAATATTAATTAATAATAATTATTTAATTTATATATATTATAATATACCGTATAAAATTTTATATAAATAAATATAATTAAATATTATTTTTTTTATATTCTTTTCTCATTAAGATAGAATTATATAATAAGTATAATATTTATTAATAATTATTATTAATTATATTATAAATTTAATAATTATATATTATTATATATTCTTTTTTATTCATTATTATAATAATAATTATTTTAATATTATATAATGAATAATAATATTTAAAGTTATCCATTGGAGATTCTTATCTTTAACTTTATCCTTAATAATATTAAATAATTAATACTAATTAGTTAAACAATTTTATTTGATAAATGAATTTTGAATATTATTAAATATATTTAATTTATATTTTAATTTTAATTTTTGATTATTATAATATTTTTTTTTTAATTATTATTATTTAATATAAATTTATATTTAAAAGTATATAATCAATTTATTTATTATATAATTATATAATTATTTATTTATTATTTATGTGTAAGTTTAATTATTTATTAAATATTATAATATTAATATTTAATATTTAATTATATTATATATTATTATTATTTAATTATTATTTAATCTAAATTATATAATATTTAATATTTAATATATTAATATATAATAATTATTTAATATTTTATTAAATAATATTAATATTATATATTATTATTATTATTATAATATACATTTTAATAAACTAATTTCTATATTAATATAATAGAAGTTATATTTACTCAACTGTATATATAATTAATTATTATGTAAATTAGATTTTAATTCATTATTAAATATATTATTATCATTATTCTAATTAAATCTCAAGATAAATAATTTAGGGTAAATACATTAAAATTTTTGGATATTTATCTATATAAACTAAAGCAACCACTGTGTACTTTTGCTACCTTAATATCAGAGCATAGCAAGACTTTTGTGCTCTGAGGCATATAATGATTAGTTTACGTTCAACAGTGATCTGCAGATGGCTAATCGGATATTAATGTCGAGTCTCTCTCGGTCTCAGATGTATGCCTATGCGAAAGATATAGTAAATTCTACATAGAGTGGAACTCATAATTTTTCTCTCGTGCTCAAAGTAAAATGTCGATTACAGATATTTTCTGATTGTGATTCTCTTATAACCTTTTAGATAGGTGACATATATATATAAAAATATGCATTAAATAGTAAAAAATAATTTATTAATAAACTCAACTTTTTCTATTAATAGTAATATAGAGTGTAATTTTTATCAATAATGTCTATGCTACATGTGATTATGTTTTATATATAGTGGCATATATATATGATGATAGTTAGTTTCTAATAATAATAATGTTGTACTTTATCCCATCATTATTCTCAATTCTCAATATCTCTCATTTAACGATTATTTTATGTGATACTCACTCTCGATTTTTATGCATGTTTATAAATTATAATATATTGTATCATATATGATAATTAATTATTTATAATATTTAATAATATACTAATTAAATAATGCATTGTTTCATTCAAAATTTTTACACGTATCCTTTCATATACCAGTAAATTCTCATGCTTTGTTTTCTATTATACTCCAAATGTTTTTATCATAAAAATTATTATCTTTAGCCTAAAAAAGATATAATATATATCAATAAATAAATTCATATTATATATAAGTAAACTTATAAATATATTTATAAAATAAAAATAAATTATACTTGGTTTTAATTGCCTTTTACTAATGTCAAGTTTGTATAGTTTCACTAAATTTTTAATATTACTACTCATAAATATATATCCTCTAATCTATTGGATAATAAGTTATTAATTTTTGTATATTTCTTTTTATTTATATTTTTTTCACTATTTTAACATTTTCTACATAATGTAAACATAAAAGAAAAGGACTAAAAATAGCCACTCTTAATTTATCGCTTGCCCGACGCCAAATTTTTTATTTATATAATTTCTTATTATTGATGTGTAAAGGTATCATATGTCAAAGGATGTAGCGAGAATATGATAGTGATATATTAATTTATAAGAAAATAAATTTATATAATATATTCATTAAAAATAAAAATAAAATAATATGAGGAGTGAATAGATTGAATAAAATATATATGAAACTATATGAGACAATATTTTTAACTCAGTGAGAATAAAGTGCTTAAAATTTTTCACATTGTGAGAAATAATAATAAATACTATAATAATAAATAATAAATTAAATAATAATAATAATTAAATATATATATTTAATTATATTTTTAATTAATTTATTTAATTATTATTTTATTAATATATTAAATTAATATTATCTTAATATTTATTTATATTATTTTATGATTTATAATTATTATATTTAATTTAAATATATTAAATTATTTATATATTATTTTTTACATTATTATAATATTATTAATTATTATTATTTAAATTTAATTTAATTTAATTAATTTAATTATTTCTTATAGAAAATTAAGAAATATTATTTACGTAGTTATAGTTGTAGCAACTGTTATATAATGGTAGTTAGTAGTAGTAGTTGAATAATTTTTACGTATATTATTATTATTATTATGATAATTATATATATATTAATTATATTATTAATTATTATTTATATTATTTAATTATTATTATTAGGATTATTCTTTATAATTATATATTATTAATATATTTCTTATGTAAAAGAGTATTTATGACATGTATAATGCACCAAAAAGATAATTTTATAACCTGATGTTATTTAATATTATTCTTATTATTAATAGATCAAAAAGCTATATATATGTATATATATATATAGTTATATACGATTCAATATTAAATTTAATGTAATAAGTAATAATAATATTAAAAATAATAGAATAATATTAATAAGAATAATAATAAATAAAACAATAATAAATAATAATAATAATAATAATAATAATAATAATAAATAAAATAATAATAATAATAATAATAATAATAATAATAATAATAATAATAATAATAATAATAATAATAATAATAATAATAATAAAAAAAATAATAATAATAATAATAATAATAATAATAATAAACAATTAATAAAAATAATAATAATAATAACGCTATTATAAAGATAAAAATATTTATAATAATAATAATAATAATAATAATAATAATGAATAATAATAATAAAAAAAATAATAATAATAATAATAATAATAATAATAATAATTAATAAAATAATAATATAATAATAATAATAATAATAATAATAATAGTAATAATAAACAATTAATAAGAAAATAAGTATATAATTAAATGAATAATATATAAATAAATCCATAAATAGATAATAAATAAATAAATAAATAAATAAATAAATAAATAAACAAATAAATTTTTTGATTCCTAATTAGTAAAAGTATTCATTCTTTTATTAAAAGGATAAAATTTTGAACAATTGTAATTAATTTTAGAGTTCGTGCGTTTATTCATGACTGAATAATAACGCTTACATAAATGTATATTTGTGTGTGTGTTAGTGTGTTAGTGTGTTAGTGTGTGTGTGTATGTGTGTGAGTGTGTGTGAGTTTGTCTGTGCATCGGTGCGCATGTGTTTATATT
>JABUQX010003835.1:15000-22500 GCA_015478945.1 Trachelipus rathkii | reverse complement strand
CAACTTAAAAAGCTTAAATTCGTGATCTATTGGTCGGAAACATGTAAAATGACACCCATATTGATATATGTAAAAGAATGTAAAATGACACCCATATTGATATATTAAACGAATGTATGCTTACACAGCACCGCACCCAACCGCACCTGTTCAGGATCTGGAACCTATGCTGTGCTCCGTTTCAAATGCCATCTCCATATCTGACTTATTCTTATTCCTTCTTCATACTTTCTCTGTATTATTCTCTTATGCATTCTCTATACCTCTTCTTTATTTCTTCTTTTTTTGTCAGGGATCCCTTTTTAGGGGGCTCTCAGACATTCTTGAGGATGATAAAACCCTGAAAATTGGAATCAAGGGGAGCGTAAACATAGAGAAAGATACCTTACTCGGTCTATTATATGTTTGTAACCATTATTCAACTAGGGCTTCATCAACTGCTCCTGTGCAGTGCACCGCAACATGTGCCTTCTCCATCTCTGACTTGTTCTTACTCCTTCCTTATCCTTTCTCCATCTTCTTCTCTTATGCATTTCCAATGTCTCTTCTTTATTTCTTCTTTTTTCATACAGAACCTCTCCTGGGGTCCTCATACAATCCTAATGGTTCCGAAACCCTCAAAATCAAGTTCTATTAGGTCGTTAACATTATGAAAGATAGCTTACTCTGTCTATTATACGTTTGTATACAGTGATCCACCTGAAGAGTCATCTCAGGCTCTAATTTTTTTAACAGAATCATGTCGGCAGCTTATTTTCCACCTAGCTAACGTCATATCCAAGTTAAAGGGCTCAGTACCCACTTGCAGGGGGTGTAGCAACATGAAACCTCAGCTCTGAGAAGCTGACACTACCAGCTATATGTGCTCCAAGTCTGAAAGCTATTCGAAAGTTACTTTCCCCCATCAAGCAGGGAGAGCCCGAACTATATATCATATACTATATATTATAATATATATATATATATATATATATTATACTATATACTATATATATACTATATATATACTATCTACTACCATATATATATATATATATATCAATAAATAATAATAATAATAATAATAATAATAATAATAATAATAATACATAATAATAATAATAATAAATGATCTGTACTACTATGGCGACTTTTTATATTGTAAGTTCGCGAAAGAAGGAAAAGAAAAATAATTCGAAGGAAAAAAGGTCAACACAAGAGAGAGATAAAAAAATTGACCGCGCAGCCTAAGAAAAACACTTAATTTATTAATTATGTGCTATAAAGGTCTGCCGCAATTTAGTCTCACTGGTTGGTTCTTAAAGCTACAGCTAAACTAGTCCCGATCAGAAGATGGCTTCGAATTCTTCTTTAGCGCGAATTTTGAACATTCTTTCCGTATATAGACCTATTTAAAAGCTACAGTAATTTAATTTTAAATCTAACAAGTATATTAAAACCCTTACTAAAGTAAAAATAAAATATATTAAAATAATTTAAACATCAACTAAATAAATTAAAATAATAATATATATATATATATATATATATATATATATATATATATTATATATACCTATATATATATATTATATATATATATATATATATATATATATATATATACTATATATATATATATATATATTTATAGTAGGTGTTTGGGCGCGCATCAAAAAACAACAACAAAACTTACCATACAACAAACAACGACAAAACTGAAATATACCGCCATCACACATGATGACCGTCATCCTTGCGCTGTGTGTGTGTGTTGTGTGTGCTTACACGCGCGCCCACACAATCAAAACAACAGAAAACAACAACAATAACAAAAGCAGCAACGATGACATAAACAATAAATATGACGTCATCAACATAAGGACGTCATTCCTAAGCTCTCATTGATCCTTACCAGTGACCTAATAAAAGGATAACAGCCATTCACAAGAAGTATGGTTTGCAAGACTTTTTCCTAAACCCATCGGCTCCGTTATATCCGACTTCACTATTATATATACTATATACTATATATATATATATATATTATATATATATATATAATATATATATCATATATTATATATATATATTATATATACTATATACTATATATATAATATATATATATATACTATTATATATATGTTGTTATTCCTTGAATAAAGACCTCACTTGTAGGGGTCGAAAGCTTGGTGTCTGTTTATTTTTAATCTTAGCTCTCCATTTTTTGTAAAGTTTTGTACATCGTTTTATTGTTTACGTTTTATTAGTTTTAAATTTATATGTTTTTTGTTTGTGTTGTATAGAGTTAGGGTTTAATTTGCTCCTTTACTATATATATATATATATATATATATATATGATATATATATATATACTATATATATATATTATATATATATATATATATATATATATATATATATATTATATACTATATATATATATATTATATATAATATATATATATATATATTATATATATATATATATATATATATATATATATGAGGTACTTTATTTAAGGAATTTCAATGTACATAGCATTAAATTGCTGAAGCAAATGAAACGGGAACCTACGCAGTCCTGATCATCCCAAATAATCTTAAAAAAAATTAACCTATCCTTCATCATTACTCCTCCCCATAAATTCGTCATATTGTTGGTATATGCGACCACAACCTTATATCCCTTAATTTTGATGTTTTTTCTCCAACAGCTCCATATTGTCCTAAGAGTATCTCCAGGCACTGTAATCTGGCTGATAAGAGTTTTGTGATGCTTCTACGCATCTTAACCTGGAGGAATTGCCTTGACTCTGAAGAAGTTTTGGTTTCTTCTCGATAAGGTGTTTTGGAGGCTGTAATCATTGATGAGATGATTGGTTCATTTCTTCTAATTCGTATAATTCTTTTTCATATAAAAATTCGTTTAGATATTTTGTTCTCGCGTCATTCCGGCTATTGATAGCTCTTATAGGTATTGGAAGAGTCTTGTTCTCCTATCAATCGCTCTAATATTAATTAAGCTCGAAATCATTGCTACGATATTATTCGACGAGAAATGGGGACGTTCACTAAACGAAAATGTGCTGACTTCCTTGGTTCTTCTACTGAGAAATATTTCTGACCTCTTGCCAAAACATCTCTAACAACTACTGCAAATCTACCTTTCCTTTTCTGATTGATTCTGATGGTTCTGCTGCTAATTTTTCAATAGAATAATCTAATTTGGCCTCCTTTTTTCTTATAGATTAACCCTGGATTACTCCGACAATCTTCCTATTATTTCCCACTCAGGTGACTTATACCTTCCTTACTTGTTTGATCGGGTGGATGGGCTCCCGAAATCTATAAACGTTAGGAATGCAAGCAATCTTATGGCACTCTTCACCTAGTTTTGAGGGAGTGTGCCTCGGAAATGACCCCGCCATTAGATTAAGTATACTCTCTGTTCCACAATATTGGCGGTACTTCCGAAGAAAAGAAGTCGCTCTTTTCCTTCTGCCTATCGCCCTATAGCTCTCCCATATATTCTGTTTAAGATCTTTGAAACAGCTTCTTGGATCACCTGACATGAAATTCCTTTCATTCCGATTATCAGTATGGCTTTCGTAGATCGATATCTACTGGAGATTTATTATCCTATCTCACAGATTAATTTTGCCTATTGAGGCTATGAGGAACCTTGTGTGGTGGGGATTGAAATATCCAAGAATTCTGACTGAGTTTGACATGCATCTTTCTTGCCAAGCTACCTCTCCTTTGAGTTTCTGCTTGCTTTTGTCTAGTTTTCTTTCAAATCGTTCTATTCCATATAGGCTGTTCCTGATGGGGCGACTTCTTCTTTCTTCCCTGTCAGTAGTAGTGTTCTTTTGGGTTCTATTGCATCTCTTACTCTATTCCTTCTTTTCATTAACGATTTTCTCAGTTGTTCATCTAACCATTTCCGTTCACATGCCGAAGACTCGATACTATATTTGCTTCTACTAATTCCAAATCTGCTCAATCTTTTGCATCTTGAGTTGAATCTTGTCTTAATCTTTACGATTCTATTCTCGCTGATCTGGATTGAATTTCTTGAGGGGTAGACTCAACCTTGTGATATTCAATTCTTATTAAATCTCCACTTCTATAAATCTCCCTTCGAAGACATCTTCTAATATTTTTATCACTTTCGATGGTTTTCCTCCTCTCTCTTGTTGACAATATAAACATCCTCTGTCTTAGAATAACTCAAAAAATTTCATAAAAATCTCTTGTTACAAAGGTTGCTAGGGTGGGCTTAAAGAGCTGGGGGGAGGGGGTTCAGCTTTGATTGCGAGACTTTTTTCTCTTCTCAGTTATTCCAACTATGCAAAGAACCCATCTGCCCTAGTTTTAGATAAGGTCGAGTCAAGTCAAAAGCCAAAAGGCTTAGGAACTCTTCCTGACCTTGGAACTCATTTGACCTCTTTATCGTTGAGAGTTCAAATATTATTAAATATATTTTGTTCGATAATTTGTTGTAATATTTTGTAATTTAATTAATGTTAATTATTGTCAGAAAATATACCGAATGATATATATATATATATTATATTATCATATATATATATATTATATATAGATTATATATAATTATTATATAAAATTATATATAATATATTATATTTATATATATATTATCTATTATATTATATATATATGTTGTGTTGGTGGGTTGGTGTGTGTGTGTGTCGTGTGTGTGTGGTGTGTGTGTGTGTGGTGTGTGCATTTCTTTTCCATTTATAATAGGGTGCCGATATTATGAACAATTAATACCCCTATACAAAGTAGACAAATAATAAGGGAAGCGACCGTTTTCCGCATAGCACGCGATAGGCAAAATATTGGAGTGACATTTTGTTTCTTTTATATAAATTATTTAAATATTACAACGAACTCACGCCGGACGAGCCACGGGGTCCTCGAACGCCCGTAGATATATGGTATATTCTGTCTTATTCATTTTCAGTAGACTTATACCCAAAATAAACCATATACCAATTTAGTTATTTATTTTATATTGCTTTTTCAACTATCTTCCTCAATACACAGCCCAGCGGATCACCTTGGTTTGAGTTGCCTTAGAATGAGACAATTATATATAATATATATATTTATATAATATATACTATATATACTTTTAATTTAATTATATATATATATATATTTTTCTATTATTATATATATATATATAATTATTATTATTTATATTATATATATATAATATTACACCAAATATATATACTTATTTAAAATTTTATATATTACGTATAGTGGCAAAACGGATATCCCCCGACACGAGGCCCACGTCGATTACTAGGGTGACTACTGACTTTCCCGAGGGTCCCCCCTCCCCCCCCCACTCAAGATGTTTTCCCCAGCATTAACGAAGAAAACAGGGATAACTCTTTGCTTAAGGACGTTTGCCGTGCCTTGAGTGGACATCAACCACTTGTATTTCTACCGAAAGTTCTGGGCCCTCCTTGCCGTGGGTGGCACCAAATAATCTGAAGGTAAACGCCCGTTTTCTCGTAAGAGGGGAAGGCGGGGCGGGTTCGACAAAATAGTATATATTATATATTTATATATATTATAATATAATTATATATATATATATATATATAACTAATATATATATATATATATAAATATTTACTATATATATATATATTATATATATTATATTGGCAGGTTCGTTACGGTGTCAGAACACCCCCTCCCCGGGTTTTTTTTAATGGAAAATTATAGTTTCAATGAAATTCAATTAAATATAATGATAAATTAATATTATATATATATATTATATTAATTATTAATATATATACTATATAATATATATTTATATAATCTATTACTAATAGATATATATATATTATAATAAATACATATAGTAATATATACTATATAATTATATAACTACTATATCTATTGTTTAATTATGCATAATTCGCACCATTTTTATTATTAGATACCTTGAACAAAGAAGCTATATTAGTGGAAAGCTAAAGATATTGCTGCTCCACTTCTCCGGGATTGACCCAACCGCATTGAAATTTGTGCGGACTGGAGGACAATTAATTAACTCGATTGCTTTACCTTGAATTATTCCCCCACCCTAAACAAGCTTGAGGGTCTCAGGAACAAGTTTTTTAAAAGAACCGAGCCCTCCCTTCAAGGCGAACATCCCACCAGGCTGTAGTTTTTCCAGCCTGTTCCTATCCTCGTTCTTATAGATTTTGTAGGCATATATCATTTGAGTATTACTTTCATTTTAAGCCCATATTAGTTACACTATACATATCCATATAATATAAATATTAAAAATATATAATATATATATAATAATATTTTCTAATATATACTATATATATAATTATATATATATATATTAATATATATATATATTTGTAGTACATATATTATATATATTTAAATATATTATTATAATATATATCTAGTAGTCATTTATATAAGTTTATAATAATATATATATTTAATAATATATATATATTATATTTAAATAATATATAATATTATATATTCCTATATATATAATTATATATTATATATAATTATATATATTAAATACTATTATATTTTATATATATACTTATATAATTATATTATATATTATTTATATACTATTTATATTATATTATAACTATTATAATATATCTACATATATATATTATATTATCTATTATTATATATATAATATATATATATATATATCATAATATATATATATATATATATATATATATATATATATATTAAGATATTTATTAAACTTCTTTTATTATTAAGAGAATAAAATATATAATTATTATATATTATTAAATATATATTCAATATATATATTATACTATATATATATATATATTGATATGCTCCTTCTCTAGAGACTCTCCGATGGTCTATCGCACGTGAGGCTTACATGAGTCTCGCTCTAATCTGGTGGCACGGACAGCTCAGCTTGTACAACTCTCGCTCCTCACTGGAATATAATACTAGCTTAGTCAATGTTCTACTCACGTCTACCTCAACTATCGATTTAACATCTATATACTCAATTGCTACCACTAATACCACTATTCACATCTACTGTGGTGAGGCATCGATCTCAGCTTGTTTCGACCTCGTCTCCCCACATTCGACCAACGCGTGAGTGGATCGGATAATATACCCTCTCGCTGCCATCCTACCTCTATACTGGCTCTTCTTCTATATGTCAGTACTATATTAACTTCTACTATAATATAAATAAAATACATTACATATGTGTGTGTGTGTGTGTGTGTGTGTGTGTGTGTGTTTGTTCTTGATCCTCTTATTTCTGCATTTAGATGAATCATTCTCTGTTGAGGTGGACATATCGCAAACATTCGATTAAGTCTGGCACAAAAAGCTTTGAGATCTAAAACTCCCTTCTCTGGGGATCTATCTTTCTCTTTTACTCTGCTGACTTTCCTTTCCACCATCATCTCCTTAC
>JABUQX010003835.1:7500-10000 GCA_015478945.1 Trachelipus rathkii | reverse complement strand
GAAAATTTAATATAGATATTATATATATTATATATATATATATATTATATATATATATAACGTTCCTTATAAATATATTGTAATTGATGGCATTTTTTTTACTATTAACAACTTGTGCGCAGCGTTGCTTCAATACCATATCGAAATATCAATTAGTTTAGAAAAATTGATTTTTTCTAAATTGAAGCAAAATTTAACTATTATCATATATATATATTATATATATATATATATATATATATATATATATATTAATATATATATATATATATATATATAATTTATTTCATACCAACAATATGTAAATTCTATATATAATATGGATAACAAAATGTTTTTGTTCCATTAAAGTAAACTTGATTTAATATTCACATTCTTCTCGTATGCCGCATATATAATTCTCAATTAAGCATCATGCGTAATATATTCGCAGATATCAGTTTCCGCTTTCATTAAAGTATAGATGTGTTAATTAGGAATTATGTTCATACAGAATTATCCTAAATTAAATTCTTTTGCCAGGAATCAAAAAACGCTCCTTTTTAAATAATCTTATTTTGTTGATATATATATATATATTATATATATATAATATATATTATTATATTATATATATATAATCTATATATATATATTATATATATATATATATATATAGTATATATATATATATAATATAATCTTATGTTTATAATATATATATAATATAATATATATAATCGACTGTCGTCTGAGATGGAAGCAATTAAAAGCAGCAGAGAAAAGAAATAAGAAGAAGAGCAGGACGGACTTAGAAGAAGGTAGAAAATACCAAGAGATCTGCAAAGGTTCTAAATGGTTTTTTGCCTCAGAGAAGAAGAAAGTATTTTGCATGATTGTGGCGTAGATTGTTAGTAGAAGCTGTTAAAAAAAATTAATAAAGGGGGAAGAAAATATTTTTAATTCCTTTACAATAATTTAAATTGAATAATTAAGTTTCATATTGATTTTCTTCAGGCATATGCTTATATTTTAAATCGTGAAGAGGAGCAACAGAATTGAATTTTCTAGTATATCCGGCTGCAATAATTATACTCTTTCGACCCGGTATTATTCAAAAAATAGCTGGTAGTAGTGATGTTATTAACTTTTTCTAGCTGTGCCTTGCATATTAAAAACCAGCTTAGCAATTTAGAAATTAAAGCATGCATCTTTCCGTCATTAAACTGAAAATTTGGGGATCCCAAAGATGAATGGGGAGTACTTCTTTCACAACTCCTGAAGTCGGATTATACCTGGGAAGACTTTAGGCTTCTTCTTTTGCATTGGTTTATTAAGGAGGGAGGGGTCCTAGGATCTAGGGATGGGGGGATCAGGGGGCTAGGTGCTAAGGAGCCGGGGATAGGACCGAAGGGCTGAGGTCGCGAGGTCCTAATTACATGTATTGGCTTTTATATTTTATACTCTAGTCTCTTGACCCGCTGTTAAGAGATCTTGTAATCAAACCTAGAAAAGCAGATCCTTCGAGAGAGATATTAAGTGAGAACAGATGTGAACGCGAGGCGTGGAGGAAAGATGGCTAGCTCTTAGCTGAAGCGCGAAAACCCTCATCCTGCGTGAGTGTTAACTCGAAGAACTGGCGTCAGAAAGCATGCTCCGCGCCCCATTGTTGGATTTATCTAGAGTTTTCTAGGGTTAAGCACGTTTCGGCCAGAAGAGCGAAGAGAATTGCTGGTTCAACTGACAGTGCGTATAAATCCGACTTGCGAGGAAGCCCTTCCTGGGAGTGATGATTTATAATACCATTCATCTAATTGGCCAAATTTTCAGTGTGTATTTATTTTTAGGCATATCTTTATAATATATATATAATTTATAAAATAATTACTAATATTGGTATATATTATATTATTTATTAATAAAATGAGAAGTACTCATAATAACTTAATTAAGTAGTCTAACTCAACTATCTCATTGAATCTTAAAGTAGTAATCTCTTATCTCTAATTTATAATAACCTCACTAGCAAATAAAGTATCTAAGATCAATATAGTATACATACTAATTATCAATATAATAATTTGAAAATTATCTTATGTTTAGTCCTCTTAACGATTAATATATTATATATTTGCGTGTCTGATTAATCAATAATTTTGAATTTAGTATTAAATATTTCACTAATAATTATAAATTTATTTATTATACTTAAAATTAATAATAATATTATTCTTATATCCCTATATACCTATATTTATATATATATATATTATATAATATATAATTATATATATATATATATAATTTATTATAATAATATATATATATAATATATATATATATATATATATTATATATAATTATATATATATATATATATTTATATATATATATTATAATATATAATATATTATATATTATATATATATATATAATATAATAATATATAATAATATATATATATATATTATATATATATATATATTATATATGATATCTATTATATATATATATATATATA
>JABUQX010003834.1:47500-53931 GCA_015478945.1 Trachelipus rathkii | reverse complement strand
TCGCTCTTCCTTTTGACAATTATTAATATTCATTGATCTAAATTTAAAGAAAAAAAATTTGTCTTGGAAACTCATATTAACAAGGGTTGTTAGGTTTGCCACAAAGAACTGGGACTGTTTAGGCTGCGCTGACTTTTCCTCTTTCATTGCTCCAGCTATACAATGGTCCCATCAGTTCTTGTACGTAGCGCTACTCACAAATCGGGGGGCTCCAGTTCCACCCATCATTTGAATAGGGTCAGTCCAAATGCCAAAGCTTAGAAACTGTCATCACTTTTTCATTCTCACCCTCTATCTTTGCGGCTGAGTTGTGCTTTATCTCTTCTATAGGTACCGCAGCGGCAGGTGAGGAGCTTATCCACTCCGCTACCACCACCTTTACGACACCCTCGTAGTCACAAAGGGTGCTGTGTCAGCGCATAAGTTTTTGTTGATATTGGTAATCCAAGACTAGTCGCTGCGGTGCTTTCTCTTCCTGCCACCTCGTGTTCTGTGAATCTCCTTCCATCTTCTTTTTCCTGCTGAGTTTAGGTCTCTCTCACTTAAGGCCGCGTCTTGCTCATCTGCGTAGTTTACATTAGTTGATGAATATCTGAGGTGTGCAACACCCCTCCTTGATTAGGGTCCTGCCCGTAGTGGGGGTACACTGCAAAAAAAAAAGCAAGAAAAAAAAAACCCCCACCCTAGAGCTTTCACGGACCGCATCTTATCTAAATATAATGTATAATATATATATAATATATATATATATATATATATATATATATAGATATAATATATATAAATATATATATATATAATATATATATGAATATATATATATAAATATATATATTATATTATAATATATATATATATATATATAATATATATTTATATATAATATATAATATATGATCCAGTAGTGAAGCTCAGTCATCTTTTTGATGCGGAGATGCTGACCAGATAGACAAAAAAATAAAGCAATCCTTCTTTCAAATTCAATTATTTCATTCATTATATAATTATATATATATATATATATTTATATATATATATATATTATATATATATATATATATATAATATATATATATATATATATATATATAAAATATATATATATATATATATATATATATATATATGCGCTTAAAAAAGCGGATCAATTAAAATGAATTAATATTAATAAAACATGCCCATGTAATCTGTAAATTTGTCGGATCAATTGCGAGCACATTATCATTTTTATTAATAATGTTATCATCTCTAAGCCAATTAAATTGCGCCAAAAATGTATAGTGATATAACATGCCCAGCTCATCTATAAATTTGTCGCTGAAGCCCTATTTGAACGAATTTGTTTCTCATAACATAAGTACTTTAAAATTTCGTTCAAACTTCGGACTTCAGGAAATATAGTAAAAATAAAGAAATTATAAAATCATAAATTATTATGTATAGCAGTGAAAACATAATAATTTACTTACTTTTTACAAAAATAAGTTCAGAGAGGTTCGTTACTGGATTTAATCTTTACTTATTTAAGTACGAAATATTATGAATTTGCTAAACATAAAAAAAATGTCGATATTTAAGCACTCTTTGAAAGGAAAAATATGTATTTAATGGCGAACTATATTGAAAAATTATTTTTTAATTATTATTATTATTATTATTATTATTATTATTATTATTATTATTATTATTATTATTATTATTATTATTATTATTATTATTATATTATATTATTTTCATTATATTATTATATTGTTATATTATAATTATTATTATATATTATTATATTATTATTATTATTATTATTTAATTATTATTATTATTATTATTATTATTTATCATTATTATATATTATCAATTTATTATTATTATTATTTGACCTTAAACTATTATTTTATAGATTATTATTTTTATTATATTATTATTAATTAATAACTATTATTATTAATAGTTATATTATTATTGAATTTAATATCGAATTATTTTTCTGTTTGTTTATTTTATTGTTTTCAATTATTCTAATTTTTGTAAGTATTGAAAAACATACTTCGGCCACTATATATATATATATATATATATATATATATATATATATATATATATATATATATATATATATATATATGTAATATATATATATATAATATATATATATATAATATATATATATATATATAAATAATTAAATTATATATATAATATATATATTATTATATATTATATAATAATATTATAATATAATTATATATATATATATAATATATACTATATATATATATAAAATATATATAAATATATATATATATATATCAACTTTTTAAAAGTTATTGAGTTAATTTTGAGTTACTTCAATGTGGTATAGGTGGAGGGGTACATGGTTGGATTAAAGAGTGCGTTGCTGGAATAGAAAACAGTTGTGTTCAACTAAAATACAATAAAGCATCATGGAATATTAAGATGTGTCCCACAGGGTCAGAGCGGGGACTATTGTTCTCATATATATATAAATGATTTAGACCATGGACTTAAATGCAAGGTTTCTAAGTTTGCAGATGATACCAAAGTGACCACCTCAGTTAGGAATAGTGAAGGATGTATAAAGATTCAAAATGATCTTGATAAACTTCTTAGGTAGGCAGATAAGTGGCAAATGAAATTTTATAGTAAAAATTGTAAGGTTCTTTACCTAGGTTTCTCAAATAAATGTTATAAATGTTATAAATTAAGTCGGTGTTTAAAGCTTAGTGCACGAGTAATGTGAAAATATAAATGTATACGATTGAATAGAAAAGGGTGATATATTTAAATTAATAATAAATCACTCGGTGTTCTACAACTACTTACTACTACTACTACTACACTACTTACTACTATACTACTACTACTACTACTACTACTACTACTACTACTACTACTACTACTACTACTACTACTACCAGAGTGTTAACTGTTATATGAGTGAGGTCATGATGTATTCCTTCTCTTCTATTCTTCTTATTCTTCTTATTCTTCTTTTTTCTTCTTCTTCTTTAGCTATCTAAGTTTCGGGATCTTTGAACATATACCGTCTGTATATGCATTTCGTCCACTGATTTTACTACTCACTACTATTACTGCTACTACTACTACTACTACTACTACTACTACTACTACTACTTGCTCCTACTACTACTACTACTACTACTACTACTACTACTATACTACTACCACTACTACTACTGCTGCTGCGCTGCTGCGGCCTGTCTACTACTACTACCAGCGTTATAACTGTTATACGAGTGAGATCATGAGCTTCTTCTTCTTCTTCTTTTCTTCATCTTTCTCTTCTTCTCTTGTTCGTCTCCTTTTCTTTTTATTCTTCTTCTCTTCTTCTTCTTCTTCTTTCTTCTTCTCTCTCGTTCTTAGCTAGGTTTTGGGACCTTTGTACATATAACTCTTATCATGCAATCCTTCACTGTGATTGGCTGAAATGAACCAATCACAGCCCCTGATGTCAATCAATTGATGCGAAATTAAATTAGTTTTAATCAAGTTCATGTTCAAAGTTGGTAGTGAAAATTTCTAAACCAAATTATTAAATTGTGATAGTATAAAGTTTTATGTAACGCGTATAGATGCATAAAATACTACACTACTGACTACTACTACTAACTACGACTACTACGGACTACTAGTACTACTTACTACTACTACTACTACTACTACTACTACTACACTACTGACTACTACTACTCTACACTACTACACTACTAACTGTTATACGCGCTCTCGGATGATATATTGAAACCCGAGGGGAGGGGGATTTTTTTTTTTCCCCAAAAGGCTGGGGGTAGGGAAATTTTGGTTAAGATGTTCAAGCATTATTATATTACCATTCTCCAATCTGAGTCTGTTCTAGAGTCCATCGCCTCATGGTATGCTGGTATAAAAATATATATATATATATATACATATATAAATATATATATATTATATAATATAATATACTATATAATATAAATATATATATATATATATATATGTATATATATATATGTATTATATATATATTATATATATTAATAATTATAATATGATTAATATTAATATATATATATATATATATATATATTATATATATATATATATATATATATATATATATATATATTATATAACATATATATATATTATATATAATATATATATTATATATGATATAATTATAATATATATATAAATATATATATATAATATAAGTATATTTGATATATGATGGAATAGCACTATATCTCTTAAATATATTTATTTAAGTCCAAGTTCAAAGTTATAGAAAAGAATAAAACAAGGAGATATATTTATTAATAACAAATATCATTCGAAGGTCACTACTTACATACTACTGAATACACTAACACTACATACTACTACTACTTACTAACTACTACTACTACTTATACTACTACTACTACTACTACGTTATAACTGTTATACGAGTGTTATTTTCATGAAAAATGAGTATTTGCTAGACTTAAACAGTAAACAGTATAGTAAGCAGTAAACAAAGGATGGACAGAGAGTGGGGTTGGGTACCCACTTGATTTGCCTGTACTCTTACTGCTTTAGGTCAACAAAACGTTTTCCATTTAAAAATTTGAAACTTTCCGTGAAAAACAAAATGTTACAAAACTTTGTAAAAAACAGTTTCTATAAAAAAGATAAGAATCATTAACAAAAATTCTCGTACATACTCTTTGTACGCACAGTTTGATAAAGTAAGTCGAAATGCAAGTTTTGACTCGAGTACCTCCATCTCGTATCCCATTTCAGCTCTATACCCCCGTTTTGGGGTTCGGTCCCATCTCAAATGGAAACCTTACCATTTCTGATTCATCTAGAATCATATATAAACACACTAATACCTGTTAAGCACCGATACATCCCATTGGCTTTTTTTTAGGAGCAGGGGACATAATATATATAAATATATATATATATATATATAATATATATATATATATATATATATATAGTATATATATATAATATAATATATATATATATAATAATATATATTAGAAAAAAGAGTTTAAAGGACACGTAGTCGGTGTTATTTTTGCTGATGTGTGTTGTGTACGCTGGGATGGTACGGCATTATTGTTGTTGGTAGTGTTTTGGTGATGTTTTTAGCTATAAGTATTATATATATATATAATAAATATATATATATATATTAATATATATATATATATATATATATATATAATTATATTATATATATAAATATATAAATATAGACCATGTTAAAAACAAAAATTGAGTGTTGTGACAGTAAAAAGACGGAAAGACGTAAAAGATGTAAAAACGATAAAACGATCGCCACAGAGGATGGAGGGTTTTCTAATAGCTGCAATGCCTTACGTCTTGTAGGGTCAGTAAAAACACATTTTTACTTACCCTAACGACGTAAAGACGTAAAGACGTTGCGCCAGGAGGGGGGTGAGAGGAGGACCCCTCCTGGCTTACTGCTTTAGGGTCAGTAAAAATATGTTTTTATTGAAATGTTCTCACACAAAACATAACCCACGAAATATTTTTGCGTTCGCGTGCGGTAATATTGAGCCTGAAAGGGGGCTTTCGCGTCGGCTCCCGCTTGCGGACGTATTCGCGTTGGCTAAACCCAAGTCTTTTGAACCCGAAGTCTTTTTGAGCTTTCGACGCGGGCGGTGCATCAATTGTGCAGTACATTTGGAAAGTAATTTAAGTACACTTGAAAAGTGTACTTAACGAGTAACGGCGTACGATAGTGCACTCATAAATTCTAAAATGTTCATGAAAGTAGCTTAGCTACTTTCATGTACGTGGCGTAGCCACGTACATGAACCCATGTACATGGCTAGTTGAGACTCAGCTACCTTCACGAAAGTAGCTCAGCTACTTTCATGTACGTGGCTACGCCACGTACATGGGATAGCTAGCAAAAGGGGGTAGTGTGAAAAACGCTCATGAAAGTACATGAGCATATGGTCACGCATAAACACACTCACGCACGTATATAGCGAATGTACTGGAATAGGGGGCCCCCTAGGGAAGTACCCCTAGGGTAAAACGCCAGACATCAAAAGTACCCAGGAACGTAGCTCACATCGGATAGGTGCTGGAAAGCACCACACGAAAAACGCTTACATAGGTGGAACCTCGTTCCAGCTTGCCTTGATGACGTCATAGGGGATGAACAAAGGAGGGTGGGGTTAAAAAAAACGCTCATGAAAGTACAATGAGCATATGGTCAGGTATAAATACACTCACTTACGTACATGGCGAATGTACAAAAATATGGGACCCTCGGGGGGGCCAGCCCCCCAGAACAAAACAGCAGGTGCCCGAAAATGCCTCAGAAAATAACGTGGGTTTCTTGGAACCCTAGTTATAGGCATTCTTCTACTTCCATGATC
>JABUQX010003834.1:40000-42500 GCA_015478945.1 Trachelipus rathkii | reverse complement strand
GAATGTAGTTAAACAATGGTATATATATATATATATATATATATATATATATTATATATATATAATATATATAATAATTATTAATTAATTAATTATATATATATATTAATAATATATATATAATAATATATATATATATAATATATATTTATATTTATATATATATAAATCATTTTTTAAGCATGCAATCCCACAAAACATTAATGCCAACGATTTACTCTGCGCGATGCCGGAGCGACCTACAAAATGGAGAAGATGCCAATAATGTATTTTATGCCGGCGTAACATAAAAACGGTTGATGCTAGAGAAAAACTAAAAACATATTTGGAATCTACATAAAAACCTTTATAAAAAACAATAAAAAACCAGAAACAAAAAATATTTTTTTTTGTTACTTATATATATAAAAGGTTCTAATGAGGAATTTCTTAAGCTAGCTGAAACCCCACAAGAATGACATCTCCGACGGTGAACCACTTCTAGAATGCATTTAACCGCCATAACCGAGGAGCTGGCTCGCGTGACAAAAAAAAAAAAAGATTCACAGAAGTGGAAAAGCCGTCTTATCAGCAACCCCTGGCAACAGCCCTGATAGTTGATGATGGTGGCTTTTCAGCAAGTAAACCTTCTGAAGATGAAGAGGATTTGGATATGTTAGACTTTGATAAGTTCATGGCCGAAATTGCATTGACATCTCATTCACCTTCAAAGAAATCACACCAAGGAACCTCATCGAAAAAACTGAAGAGAGAGTCATCAAGGAGCAAAGATAATTCAAATTTTCAATCTGTTCAAATTTCGCTGCTCTACGAAAACATGGAGATGCTGCCTACAGAAGAGAATCCTTTCATGTGCTGCCTACAGAAGAGAATCCTTTCATGTGGTGCATGAAAATGGGCCAAGGTTTCCGATTATTATCAGTGCTTGGAAGAAATTATTTATCATTCCTCCCTCATCAGTCGAGACGAAGCGTATTTTTACGTGTAGGTGGGAATGTAAACACCCCAAAAAGGAACAGGCTCTCGCCAGATCCTAGTGAAAGCTTAATGTTTTTGCATTTCACAATTTTGAGAATTGTTTTGAATGTTGAGTATTGAATGATAGTCTATTTCTTTATCTTAAAGGAGTATATTATTATTATGTCATGTTTGAATAATGGCGTTTTTTTATAAAGTCTTTTCAGCTGATTAATTGAGGTCTCTTCTTTCATTATTTTTATTCTTTATATTTTAGCTAGTTAAAGAATCTTCTTGTAAATTGTAATAATGTTAAAACATAAAAGTTAGTAGGTAAACTTTGTTAATACTTACTGAAAAATGGAATTGGAATATTTTTTTAATAAACATAAGCATAAAAAAGTTATTAATATTATATTTGCATTTTATTATTTCTTTGCGGATACTATTTTAATTTATAGAATAAATATACTTGGGCCCAACCAAATATGAAATAAATAAACTAGGTATTGGTTGTACAGGCAATGCAATCCTGAGTTGCCTAGCAGTACGCAAATGTTTCATCTTATTACTGTGTGGTTATTATTATATAATTTAAAATGATCGTATCGCTATCGTATCGGTATCGCACCTAAAAAAATTAAGTATCGTAATCGGTATCGGTATCGGCCTCTTTTCTGGTATCGGTACATCCTAATATATATATATATATAATATATATATATAATAATAATATATATATATATATATATATATAATAATATTATAATATATATATATATATATATATTATATATATATTATTATTGCTAAAAGAATCAATGATTTCTATATAAATAACACAGTTCTCAGGACAAAGTAAACAGTTCAATAAAACGACATATATAAAATAATTGCTAATAACAAAATAACAACACAGTGACTTCAAACATTAACATTAAATTTCTTCATTTTCCAACTTCAAGCACCGACCCGATCGGCTTAACCTATTAAACTAAAAATCTATTTACAACTTACGACTGTATCACAGTAATACTTTTCTTTAGCAGTTAGTAATGCCTTCCATCTATGATCCAAGATTACTTCTCCCGTGGCCCCACGTCCTCCGAAAGAGAAGATGCCGCCCAGTTCGTCCCACCAGTAACTGGAAATACTTTCTTTCACCACAATCTGGAACCCTGGTCAAAACGTCCGAACGACCACTGTCCCTCCCGTCAGGCACAAGACGTTGGGATAGGCATCCCTGGATCCTTCTCTGGTTTCAAACTGACGGTTTTATCGTCCCCATACTGGTGCCCGTCTCCACGGGATCCTTACTTCCTGATGACTTCTAACGTACCGCTTTATCCTTCTTATCTGTCACTTACATCCTTCCATCTTCTTTCTAATTTCTGCGGTATCAAACTACTTAAATTATTTTCAGCCTTACCTTGTCTTCCTTTTTACTCGGTTGGTTGTTCTTTTTTTTTTTTTTTTTTTTTGTCTTCTTCCTTCACTTCATCAGTCCACTACATATCTCCCCCTTTAAGTCTGTAAAACAGAC
>JABUQX010003834.1:30000-35000 GCA_015478945.1 Trachelipus rathkii | reverse complement strand
GAATGTTTATTTTGTCAAAAGAGGAGACGTTAGACCCGTCGAATGAGATAGAAAAATTGGGTGGTGCTTTTGAGAGGAAAATTGAATTTCACAAAGTTTAGGCGATTGTACAAGCCATAACACCGTACCACCCTAACCTATAGTCTTGTTCTAATTTAAGTCTAGGAGTACATCTTGACTATGAACTTCATCACACGAAAAGCAAATGATTACTCATAAAACCAGATGAATATCTTCTAGGAGGTCTGGATGCGTGTTGTCTTCTGACAATGAACTACCTCTAGACATTGTCTGTAAGAGGTTATGGTAATACATATGGAGATGTTCCCACCAGTTCAAATCAGGGTTGCGGATCCGGCAAATTTTTTCTGGCTCCGGCTCCGGCTCCGGCTCCGGCTCCGGCTCCATCATTTTAAAATTACCAGCATTTTAGAATTACCCAGTTTCGACTCCGGCTCCGGCTCCGGCTCCGGCTCCGGCTCCGGCTCCGGCTCCGGCTCCGGCTCCGGCTCCGGCTCCGGTCTTAGTTATAGTTCCTTCTCCATTTACACATGAAATCATTAAGTCTCTCTGATACAAACTTTTTATAGTATGATAAAATTGAATATTTGTTGATGACATCTTTAATGCCATAGAATTAAAAATAGAAAATATTTATAGAAAATAAGATTTTTAAGAAATACAGAAAAAGAATAAAAATTACACGTCTTCCTAAATTTTAATTATAATTCCTCTTTGAACGATTGAAGTTCTGTACAGTTACGTAATATAATTTTATTAAGAAGTTAATATATATATATATATATATATATATATATATATATATATATCATTTATATATATATATTGAAAAAAAATATCTTTCCTGTTTATCATTTTCATTTTATTTTTATACTTAAATTTTTTTTCCTACTTACAGTATATATATAAATACTATATATATATTTATATAAAAAAATATATATATATATATATATATATATATATATATATATATATATATACTATATATATATATATATATATATATATATATAATATATATATATATATATAATATTATTAGCCTGTATTTAAAGCATGCGGCACATGGGCCCGGGCCCAGAGCGGCAAATTTCTGCTAAGGGCGACAAATTCTGAAGGACTACCTTTGCAAAAAAAATGAGATTATCAATAATTCAGACATAAGATTTTTTTAATCTAAGAGAATATCCAATATAGCAGTAATATTTTTTAAAACAAAATCCTTGTCTGAACGAAAAACTTTTGAAGGAAGATGTTGTGAAACGTTGACTATTTAGATCTTAGTGTACCTAACAGTCAAGGATGCGTTTACTTTTGTGGTCACTTGTAAAACTTTTGGACCGGTGTTGTAATTCAGTTTTGTTAACAAGAAGGATTTATAACGATTGGAAGCGATGGCCAATACAAGATTGACTGAACAGAAAAATTCCGTTCGCCATCGTGATTGAATGTTGATGCTGAGGAGACTAAGTAATTCATTATGTAGAGTTGACAAGGGCAGCTGCTCTCTCAATTAGCAGAAGAAGTTAAAATATTGGAGGAACATGTACTACACAAGAGTTAATCTGCTGTTATTAAGAAACTTTCCTCATGGGGGTTATCATGGGCGAGGGCGATCGATGAAAATAGCTGGCTCTGTTCGCAATGGAAATTTTATGATGTGTTTGGAACTTATTGCAGAATTTGACCCTTTTCTAACAAAAATCACCTATCTCAATGTCAAAATTTATTCTGGCAAAATAAGCATTTCTTATTTATCACATAGCACTTATGAAGAGAAACTTATCCAAATTATGGCTAGAAAGGTAATCAGTGAAAGAAATGGAAAGAAATTCAGGAAAATAAGTATTTTCTATTATTGTTGATTCCACGTCCAGACATTACTCATAAGATCAGCTGAGCTTTATCATCAGATATGTTAACAAAGAAGACGCCCAAAGAACGCTTTTAGGATTTATTAAAAATTCTGGTCATACAGGTAAAGAACTAGCGGGAAACGAGTGATGAGTTTTCTCCAAGCAAATGAATTAGACATAAGCATGTTGTCGGGGTCAAACGTATGATAATACTGCTAATATGCAGGAATATACTCTGGCCTGCAAACAAGAATTAAAGAGTTCAACCATCTAGCATATTTCATACCATGTTCAGGTCATTCCCTTAATTTAGTGGAATCTAGCGCTGCCACATGTTTTAAACAGGCGGTTTCCTTTTTTGCTTTGCTTCAGAATCTTTATAATTTTTTCTCCGGGCTCTGACGCATCGTGAGCGGTATCTTACCGAATCTTTCTTCAAAAGAAGATATACTGTCAAACACTAGTGGACCGAGGTGGTCAGCTCGAGCAGAAGCTGGTAAAAGTCTAAACAAAGGTTTGGAAGCTTTTGTTGTTAAGGCTTTAAACTCTATGTCTGAAGATAAAAAATTGAGAAGGGAATTTTGAAAAAAAATGAGTTTCCTTTGAAATACTCTTTATGTCTGTAATATGGGAACAAATACTTGAAAGATTTGATTCTATAAATAAAAAATTGCAATCTGAAAATATGGATGTGGCCACCGTTATTAATTGTTATAACTCTCTGTTAACTTAGTTAATGAAAATTGAAGTTCATTAGAAACCTACGAAAATTGTGCCAAAAGAAAAAATTTTTGAAAATCTTTAAACACAAAAAAGACATCAAGAATGTATCTAAAGTCTAAACTAAGATCTGAGAAAGAGAAGAAAATTATCAAATATACATTCTTCAAGCAAGCTTCAATACTATACTAGATAAGCTGTCAAACAGAATAAATAGGCCGAAGGTTTGACATACACGTGCGAATTTTAGAAAAAGTTTTTCATTGATATCAAAATCTCACCGAAACCGACGCCAGACGACCTTCATAAATCAGCTAAATTATTTACAAAAAATCTATCGGATCCGACTTAGAGATTTTGGAGCAGAAGGCATTCATTTAAATGTATTGCCTTTTAGAAGATCGGCTAATGGCAGTCAAACCTCCTGTCCCAATTTAAACAAATAATTTTATACTAACAAAGCCTTTAATTGATATATATCAAACTGATATTGCTTTAAAATTTATTTTATGTACTTCCTGCGACAAAACTGCTCAGCTGAAAGATCATTCTCGACACTTAGAAGGGTTAAAAATTATTACGTTCGTCCCAGTCCCAACAGCTTTTAGTTCATCTTGCTGTACTTGCTATTGAAAATGATTTCACCGTAAAATTAGATTACGAAGATATTATTGACAAATTTGCTAACGAAAAGGCAACACGAAAACCTGTAATGAATCATAAATTTGACATGTAGATGTAATAATGTAAGTATTCAATATATATATATATAATATATATATATATATATATTAATTTTTATTTATATATGAATATTAATAAAAATATTTAATATATATATTATATTTTAAAATTATATTAATTATTAATTTATAATATATATATTATATATATATATATATATATATATAATATGTGAGGGCCTGTAAAAGTTTTTTTGAGCCCATGGGCGCTAGAGTAGTTAAATGCGGGCCTGTATATATATATATAAGATATATATATCATATATAATTATATATATAATATATATTATATATATATATATATATATATATATATTATATATCATATATATAGTATATATATATAAATATATATATAATATATAATATATATATATTCATAATATTATATATATATTATATAGGATATATATATTATACTAATATATATATATATAATATATATATATATAATATATAATATAGTACTTATATATTATACGTATATACTATATATATATAATACATTATATATAATATATATAGTATATATTATATCATATATATATATAAAGTACTATATATATATATATATATATATATATATATAATATTTATATATATAATATATATAATATTATATATATTATTATATATATATATATATATATATATATATATATATATTATATATATATATATATATTATAATATATATATATAATATAATATATGTATATATAATATATATAAATATATAATATATATATATATATATATATATATATATATATATATATATATATATATATATATATAATATATATATATATATTATATATAAACAGTTCCAAAGTATATTTTGTATATGAGGTTGCCTTTTCTATGGAGAATGAGTTACGAAATTCGTTGCAAAATTGAAGTAGTTTTATTAAAAACAAACTTTCCACAGTTTAAATTTAGATTTATATTTTTGAATGCAAACAAAATTGGGAAATATTTAAATTCAAAGATAAACTCCCTTTACCTTTATGCTCATCAGTAATATATCATTACAAGTGCGGTGACTGCGATGCCACCTACATAGGAAAGACAATACGAAGTCTTTCCACACGTATTGTTGAGCATAAAGGTATTTCATTTAGAACTCTAGACCATTTACATCATCCTCCCTGTAAGGTTAGTAATTAGTTGACAAGGTATCAACTTACTCTTTCCAAACAAAATGAACAATCCGTGGCCAGGCCCCTTTGAATATTAATTGTCAGAATAACACTGGAATTTCGTCTTCGATAATAGCAGTAATATCAACACTACAATGGAGAAGTCAGCAGCCTGTTATACGTTAATAACTCTTTAAATAAAATATGTGACTTACCCAATAAAATACTCTGATGATGCATAAAAGTACTATTATAGACGGCGGGTTCGTTTTGTTATCAGGAGTCGATGAATGACAGTGATGTTTATCAATAATACCTGATACCTGAAGATTCTCTCAATCCTTAAGCAATGTGTCATCAAGTATTCTCAATATTTTATCTCATAAATAAATAAATAAAGCAGTGAAAATAAATTCTGGTATTAATTAATAGGCGAGAAAAAAACTAAATATTTTAATGAAATAAAAAAAAGTACTACACTCAAGCAAAATGATATATTCAAAAGATGATATATT
>JABUQX010003834.1:22500-25000 GCA_015478945.1 Trachelipus rathkii | reverse complement strand
CAAATATACTAATGAGGACCTCATATGTAGAGGAAGAGAATCTTTATGGCGGAAAAAATTTGAGATACTGTGGTTATTAATAGGAATGAAAATAAAGCGAGCAAAAGGAAAAGCATTGGATAGAGTGTGATTGAGAGTTTTCACAAGTTTTGAGGTGCTAGGACCGAAGAACGGAATTTTTAGATAGATAAGTTGTTTAGGGACGGTTGGGACTTGAAATTTAGGGCGGAAATGGTTATTAAGAAAGTCGTTTACTAGGTTTGTAATAGTGTTGTGAGGAAAAAGATTGCAAAAGGCAAAATGGGACAGGTATTGTATTTCAAGGTGGAAAGACCACCATGAGGAGCATAAGTTAAAGGCAAGGAAAATTTTGCATTTTGGTGCACTCAGCCAACAGGCGTTTAGACTTTGTCTCTCATATTTTTCTTTAGGGCATTCGTGAGTAAATGTCCGGTTCGTTTTCTGTAAGCTCTTAACTCCCTCTGACTTTGCGCGATATGAAATTCTTAGATATCTGAATTCCTAGTGACATGATGTTTTGCTAACATAAAAGATTTGCTCTCAATTCCTGTCTTTACAGATTTGACAGCCTGAGGAATCCGGACAGAATGTGGCCAACCAGATCTATGGCGACCTTTTACATAACGAGTGACTTCGTAGAACCTTATGGCACGATACACAAACATACGGCTAACATCTAGCGGTTGCTAAGTCTTGAAAATGGCACTCTAACTCTATGCCACATTTATATATCACTACAACAGCAACACGATCTTGCTCGTCACTTCTTCACTCCATAGTTATTTTATATACAACCGACAAAAACAGTGTGAAAGTTGCATGTTGACAGAATATGTTATCGTCTTAGATACTATATATTAATTTCTTGCCTGTCATAGCCACTTCAATTTTGCAACAGTATTTTTGCGAGTGTTTGGAATATATATATATATATATATATATATATATATATATATATATATATATATATATTATATATTTAAATATATATATATATATATAATATATATGTATATATATTATATATATGTATATATATATATATATATATATATATATAGAGAGAGAGAGAGAGAGAGAGTTGTAAAAAACGTTTCGCCACAATTATTTTTTGTTAAAAAATTAATTTTTTTGATTTTTTCTTTTTTCTCGCATTAGTATTGTCTTTTTTTTATTATTACTTAAGAGTCAATTTCTTTGAAAAGAAGTCTGGAAATAGCATTTTGTTCCGTATAACTATACTGTATAAAATGACTGATTTAATGGTGCAGAAAACATATAGCTTGGTGAAGCTAGTCCCAAATCGTCGACAGGGAAAATGGTCGACAGGTCATATGGTCGACATCTGTAAAAGAAAATCTGATTATTTAGTTTCTCTTACTAATCCAACGAAACTTAACCTAACCTAACCTAACCTAACCTAACCTAACCTAACCAAACCTAGCCTAACCTAACCTAACTTAACCTAACTTAACCTAACTTAACCTTACTTAACCTAACTTAACCTAACTTAACTTACTTTAACTTAACTTAACTTAACTTAACTTAACTTAACTTAACTTAACTTAACTTAACTTAACTTAACTTAACTTAACTTAACTTAACTTAACTTAACTTAACTTAACTTAACTTAGCTTAACCTAACCTAACCTAACCTAACCTAACCTAACCTTTTTAATGGCTTGTCGACCATTTGACCTGCCAACCATTGTCCCTGTCAACCATTTGAGATAGTTCCCCGACATAGTTTGGTACTATTGAGTTTTCAAAAAGATTTAGCTAAATGTAAAGATTTTGGCATTAAGAATGATGTTGATGTTTGAAACTACTTAACAATGTTTGTCAAAGTTTTTTCCCAACTCAACATTAAAAAAATAGAAAAAAAAGATCGTATCTAATTTATAAACATTTTAAAACAGTTATTTATGCAATACAGTTATGAAAAAAACTATTCTCAGACCTTATTAGTAGTGAACTTAGCTTTAGAAAATTAAAAACAATATGTTTGTAAAATAAATAGAAAATATCACTAATTAAAAAAAAAAGCTGTACTAATTTTGCAGTTACAACTCTCTCTCTCTCTCTCTCTCTCTCTCTCTCTCTCTCTCTCTCTCTCTCTCTCTCTCTCTCTCTCTCTCTCTCTCTCTCTCTCTCTCTCTGCAAGTATATATATATATATATTATATATATATATATATATATATATATATATATATATAATATATATATATATTTTTCCGTATTTAAATATATTACCAATAAATGGATATATTAATATATATATATATATATATATATATATTATATATATATATACATATAATATATATACTATATATATATATATATATATATATAGAATGTAGAATATATATATATATATATAATATATTATATATATATATATATATTATATAATATTATATATATATATATAATATATATATATATTTCTATATATCTATATATATATATATAT
>JABUQX010003834.1:10000-12500 GCA_015478945.1 Trachelipus rathkii | reverse complement strand
ATACTTTATATTTTTGTAATAACAAATGAGTAGAAAGACTATTTAAATTTTGTATATATTTTTTTCTTTCGCAGTTTGGTACAAGGGGGAAAATAGAGCGCATGGAATTGGGCAATCCACAAATTTTGGAGAGCAGCCAACTGCCCGGCTCGAGCATTGCTTCTGTTTGATGAAACGTCAAGCGTGAGCTGGCAAAAATGTGCCTGCTATCATTTATCCAGACCTTCCGTCATCCATTGCCTAGTGCTACACTCTCCTGAGCCCCTTGTATCCATTCCTTCAAAGGGAAGACAGCCATCTTCAGAAGAAAGCCGCATCATTCAGAAAAGCGAATGAAGTCGTTGATCCCTGAATATTAGTGTAGGTGAGGAGAGAAGCCATATTCTTCTCAACCAAGAGACATGTAACTACTTTATTCAGAGATCTGGTCTCACAAAGTCCAATGCCGAGCTTTTGAATCGAGACCTAAAGCATTGGAATTTTTACATGAAAGTGTGAAAGTCGCAAGTCAAAGAAAACGTCACCACCTCTTTTCAACTTTTTTCACCTGGTCAAGATGGCTTGCTCTTGCCACAATGTGATAACAGATTTTGTTTGAGGCATCTTGGAAATTGCCCTGTAACCCATGAGAGTGGCCGCCTTCTTCATTGAAAGCTCAATCGAAGAGTCTCATAGCTGTGCTAGCTACTTTATAACGGGAACATGTATCCATCTATTTTCCCTTGCTCACTCGGTGCAGCTCAAAGAGGAACACAGCTGCGTTAAACTATTACTAAGTGTCTTTAAATATGAAGAACAAAATTGGGAAGTTATCGAAGATTTCAAAATGGTGGCCTTCCTGATAGGTCTCAAAGCCGGCTTTGCCAAGTTTCCATGTTACCTTTGTCTCTGGAACAGCAGAGCCTCCAAAGAACACTACCAAAGGCGGGATTGGTCAAAGATGACTGTGTTTACTGTAGGGAGGAACAATGTCAAATTGGACCCCCAGAAAATTTTGTTTCCTCCACTACACATAAAATTAGGTATCATGAAACAGTTTGTCACAGATCTAGATAAGGAATTTTCAGCCTTCATATACTTGCAAGGCTTCTTCCCTAAGATGTTTGAGGCAAAGGTCAAATCCGGTGGTTTCGTCGGACCACAAATAAAAAAGATCATAGAGTGCAAGGAATTCCCGAAGAAGCTGACTAGGACAGAAAAACAGCTTGGAACAGATTTAGTTGCAGTGGTTCGTGGCTTCCTTGGGAATCACAAGGCCGAAAACTATGAGGAGCTTGTTGAGACCTTGGTCAAGAACTACGGCAAAATGGGCTGCAGGATGTCCCTCAAAGTCCATATCCTTGATGCTCATCTTGCTAAATTTAAGGAGAACCAGAGAGCATAGCGAGCGATTTCACCAGGATATTTTGGATTTTGAACACCTCTACCAAGGATCACTAAGATGTTAACTCAACATTTTGAATGGCATCGTAAAAAATTTCTTAAAACTCAAAGGCGGTGTTAACTTTTTTACTTCTAAGGAATTAAGTAACATTTAATGTTTCTTTTATCTGACCCTAGAATTTTACTACTACTACTACAACTACTACTACTACTACTACTACTACTACTACTACTACTACTACTACTACTACTACTACTACTACTACTACTACTACTGATAATGACTTATAATCTTCAATCCAGAAGTAAACAAAAATGTATTTAATACTTATCATTGAAATAAACAACTTTTATAATTTGGCAAACTGTCAAAATAAATTGATCATTAATGAAACTTCTAATTATCATTTTTAATTGCGAACTTTCCTTGTAATGATGTAAAAAGGTCTGAGAAATTTAATACTTTGTTTATAATCATTTATCAATTAATATAATATCTTAACGCGATGAGGTAAGGTTGGGGGGGGGGGGAGGCTTGAAGTAATTAAGGAGTAATTGAAATGTAATTTTAAAAAGTAAAATTATATGCGAAATAGTTCACTTTTATAATTTAATCCCATATTTATATATATATATACTATAATATATATATAATATATTATTATATATATAATATATATATATATATTATATATATATATATATATATATATATATCCTGTTTGATGGTGTATCTCAACTTAAATTCTGCCTCACAACTCAAGGAGATTTAAATGAAGAAGAGCGAACAGAACGGTTGTCTGACTAAAATTCTGTGAACAAGAGATGTAACAATTCTCACCTTATAATTTACAAACATATTTATATTATGTGATTGCATTTATATATTATTTTATAATGGTATATATAATATATATAATATATATATATATATATATAATACTATATATATATTATATATATATATATAATATATATAAGGTAATATATATATTATATAATATATATACATATATTATTATTTTTATATATATATTTATATATATATATATTATATATATTTATATATATATATATATATATATATATATATATATATATATATATATATATATAT
>JABUQX010003834.1:0-5000 GCA_015478945.1 Trachelipus rathkii | reverse complement strand
ATATATATATATATTTACTATATATTATATATATATATAATATATATATATAAATATATATATATATATATATATATATATATATATAATAATATATATATATATTTATTATATATAATTTACATATATTTATATATATCTCACTGGTGTCAATTTTACAATCCTTAACATGATTTTTATTTCAATGATTTAATATATTTATGTAATAATTTAACTGCTGAGGTATCTTTCTAAAATATAACGATCCGTTGCAAGGAGAAAATACATCCTTGTATTTGTTCGTATTCGGTAAGTCTGTGTCATCATTATCTTCAAGATCCTTCAGGTCATTTTAAGTAAGTTTATTAACAAGGGATTACATTTCTCTTGGTTGCAAAAATCGATGCTTGTGTCAATAGCTTAGGGGGCCTGTCCGCAAATATCAGTTTTCACGCCCAAGAATATTAATAGTACGTGTTATTGACATTTAAAAGGTCATCACAATATATATATATATTATATATATATATATATATAATATATTTATAATATATAAATAATAATATATATATATATATTATTATTAATTATATATATATAATAATATTATATATCTATAGTTTTGCTTGTCCTGATTTGATAGCTAGGGAATCTTTAGTGAAAGTTTTTTTGAATTTTTCAGAGCATATTGTTTAATAAACAGTGAGTTTGTTTGTATTTAAAGTTGCATATTTTTTTCCTTCGCAGTTTGGCACAAGGAGGAAAAAAGAGCCATGGAATGGCAATTCCCACAAATTGGAGAGAGACAACTGACGCACTCAGCAATTGCTTCTTGCTGTTTTGATGAAACGTGCCAAAGCGTCGGAGGCTGGCAAAAATGCGCCTGCTATCATATATCCAGACTTCCTCATCCATTGGCACAAGTGGCACACTCTCCTGAGCTTTCTTGTATATTCCTCCAAAGGGAAGACAGCCATCTACAGAAGAAGCAGCACTATCAGAAGCGATGAAGTCGTGATCCTGAATATAAGTGTCAGGTGAGAGAGAAAACCCATATTTCCCCCAACTAAGAAGACCATTGAACTACTTGATCAGAGATCTGGGTCTCACAAAGTCCAATGCGCAGAGCTTTTGACGTCGAGACTCAAGCAGTGGAATTTGTACATGACATGTGAAAAAGTCGCAGTCAAAGAAAACGTCACAACTCTTTTTAAACTTTTTTCACCAGTAAGATGGGGTTTGCTTTTGCCACAATGTGACAGGTTTGTTTGAGGCATTGAAATTTCCTGTAACCCCTGAGAGTGGAGCATTTTCATTGATTTCTCATCGAAGACGTCTCAATAATTGTGCTACTTCTAACGGGAAACATGTATCCATTTTCCTTGGCTGCACTCGGTGCAGCTCAAGAAAGAGGAACACGGCAGCGTGAAGCTATCGCTAAGTGCCTTGAAAATATGAAGAACCAATTGGGAAGCTATCGGAGATTTCGAAATATTGGCCTCCTGAATGGTCTCAAGGCGCTTTAACAAATTTCCCCATTGTTATCCTTTGTCTCTGGACAGCAGGCCCTCCGCAGAACACTACCAAAGGCGGGATTGGCCACAGCGGACTGAGTTCAGTGTAGGGAGGAACAATGTCAAATGGGAGCCTCTGTTGGACCCCCAGAAAATATTGCTTCCTTCACTAAACATAAATTATACCTCACAAAACAGTTTGTCACAGCTTAGATAAGGAGTCTTCAGTCTTCATCTACCTGCAAGGCTTCTTCCCTAAGCTGTCTGAGGTAAAGGTCAAAGCCGGTGTCTTCGTTGGACCACAAATAAAAAAGATCATAGAGTGCAAGGAATTCCCGAAGAAGCTGAATAGGACAGAAAAAAGCCATCTTGGACACAGCTTTGGTTGCAGTGGTTTGTGGGCTTCCTTGGAATCACAAAGCCGAAAACAAGGAGCTTGTTTGAGAAGTTGGTCAGAAATACGCAAAATAGGTTGGCAGATGTCCCCTCAAGTACAGTATCCTTGATGCTCATCTTTCTAAATTTAAGGAGGAGCCATGGCCGAGAGTTTTTTCTGGATTTACACTTATACGGTAAGTTTCTTTCACGAATCAACCCCAAATATAGTCTCCAATCGTGTTTTCGTTGTTATGTGAAATTTGGTAGCAAACATGAAAGTCAAGAATATCCTGGTGAAATCGCTCGCCCATGCTCCTCCTTCCTTGAATTTAGAAAGATGAGCATCAAGGATATGTACTTTGAGGGACATCCTGCAACCTATTTTGCCGTAGTTCTGGACCAACTTCTCAACAAGCTCCTCATAGTTTTCGGCTTTGTGATTCCCAAGGAAGCCACGAACCACTGCAACAAAGCTGTTCCAAGATGCTTTTTCTGTCCTAGTCAGCTTCTTCGGGAATTCCTTGCACTCTATGATCTTTTTATTTGTAGTTCGACGAAGACACCGGCTTTGACCTTTGCCTCAGACAGCTTAGGGAAGAAGCCTTGCAGGTAGATGAAGACTGAAGACTCCTTATCTAGAGCTGTGACAAACTGTTTCATGAGGCCTAATTTTATGTGTAGTAAAGGAAACAATATTTTCTGAGGGTCCAACAGAGGCTCCCATTTGACATTGTTCCTACCTACACTGAACTCAGTCCGCTGTAGCAATCCCGCCTTTGGTAATGTTCTGCGGAGGGCCTGCTGTCCCAGAGACAAAGGTAACATGGAAATTTGTTAAAGCCGCCTTGGAGACCCATCAGGAAGGCCAATATTTCGAAATCTCCGATAGCTTCCCAATTGTGTTCTTCATATTTCAAGGCACTTAGCGATAGCTTCACGCTGCCGTGTTCCTCTTTGAGCTGCACCGAGTGAGCCAAGGGAAAAGATGGATACATGTTCCCGTTATGAAGTAGCACAATTATGAGACTCTTCGATGAGCTATCAATGAAGAGGCGCCACTCTCATGGGTTACAGGCAATTCCAAGTGCCTCAAAAAAATCGGTCACATTGTGGCAAAAGCAAAGCCCATCTTGACAGGTGAAAAAAGTTTAAAAAGAGTTGTGACGTTTTCTTTGACTTGCGACTTTCACATTTTCATGTACAAATTCCACTGCTTGAGTCTCGACGTCAAAAGCTCGGCATTGGACTTTGTGAGACCAGGATCTCTGATCAAGTAGTTGCATAGTCTTCTTGGTTTGAGAGAATATGGTTTCTCCTTCCTCACTACACTATAATTAAAGGATGCACGACTTCATCGTCTTTTTCTGATATGCTGCCTTTCTTCTGTAGATGGCTGTCTTCCCTTTGGAAAGGTTGGATCAAGAAGCTTCAGGAGCGTGTGCACTTGTGCAATGGATGACGGAAGGTCTGATTATATCATAAGCAGGCGCATTTTTGCCGCTCGACGCTTGGACGGTTTCATCAAACGAAGAAGCAATTGCTGGAGTGGTCGTTTGGCTCTCTCCAATTTTGTGGGATTCAATTCCAATGGCTCTTTTTTTCCTCTTGTGCCAAACTGCGAAAGGAAAAAAATATGCAACTTAATATCTTTTCACTCATTGTATTACAAATATAGTATAAAAATTCAAACTTCACTTAAGATTCCTAGCTTATCAATTCAGGACAAGGCAAACTATAGATCTATATATAATATATATATATATATATAAATATATTATATATATATATATATATATATATATATATATTGAGTATATATTATTATATTATATTTATTAATATAATGCCTATAAAATTTTGACGACTTAAAATATCAATAACACTTACATATTAAATCTTCGTTGAAAACTGAATATTTGGCAGACAGGCCCCCACACTATTGACACTACATCGATTTATTGCAACCGAGGAGAAATGTAATCCCTTGTTTAAAGAATTACTAAAATGACCTGAAGGATCTTGAAGATTCAGATGTCACACAGCTTACCGGAATACGAAAATACAAGATGATATTTTCTCCTTGCAACGGAATTTCGTTATATTTAGAAAAGAAAAGTAAAAAACCCCTTCCCCAAAAAAAGCATTAAATTATTTACCAATAAATATATTAACTATGAAATAAAAATCACTTGTTAAGGATTGCTAATTGACACTCAGTGTATATATATATATATGTAAAATATATATAATATATATATATATATATATATATTATTTTTATTTAAATAAAAATAATTATTAATATAGTATATATATATATATATATACTATATATATAATATATTATATATATATATTAATAATAATATATATATATATACTATATATATTTATATATATTTATACATGTAATTAAAAAAATATGTTACAACCAATAATAACTTCAATAGTAACCATATATATTATATATATATATATATATATATATATATATATATATAATATATTAGTATATATATATATATATAATATATATCTATATATATATATATATATATATATATTATATATATATATATATTATATATATATATATATGAAAATAAAATGTAATAAATTAAATATATAAACAAATACGATAATGATAAAATATAATATATCTAAAATAGATAATACCAAATATGAAAAATATTGCCCAAATAAAATAAATATTAAATATTAATCATATTTAATATTTATTACCATTAAGTGCACAAACGAATTTCCTTGGATATTTGCTTTTCTCTGTATCATTAATAAATTTCCAATGGCTTTCACAACAGAGAAAGCCAACATACAAGTAATTGAAATCAGCTGAATCTAAAAATATTGGGCTTCCTGCAAACAGCTGTTCGACTTCCGTTAGACGACGGATTGCCAACTATCTACAGTACGAAGGTAGTGTAATACTTGACAAATAAATGTTTAAACGCTTGAATATTTCTTGATAATTATTTGGATATATTCCAAGACCTTTAAAAAATAAATATTGAATGCATTACTGAAAATATAGTTTTACAAACAAGTCATTTACTTTGACAAACACTTGGGTTGTAATACCTGTCATCCGTAGGTTTGTACATCTCGTTT
>JABUQX010003833.1:62500-68638 GCA_015478945.1 Trachelipus rathkii | reverse complement strand
GATGTACTTCGTTCAGTTCAATTTGGGTGTTTAACCGTTTCCTTTATTTATCGTGAAACGCTTTCGCGTTACTCGTGCGCCTTCAATATATATATATATATATATATATATATATATATATATATATATATATATATATATATATATATATATATATATATATATATATATATATATATATATATATATATATATATATATATTTAGAATTTTTTATGAGAGTTTTTTAAAATTTATGCGTGTATAGTGTGAATGTCCTTGTTCCGAATATTTTGTGAAACATGAGTATTCAAAAAGTGACATTTGACGTGCAGATAATTTTTAAAGCTTATCGAAATGGCATCTGACGATGAATTTATAGCTATGTGCAAAGCACTAGGAATTTCTGGTCAGGAAGCTTATAATCTACTGAGGGAGGAACGAGCCAGAGACAGAGAATTAGCAAAAGAAGCAGAAAAGGAGGAAAAGAGATTAGCTAAAGAATCAGAAATGGAAGAAAAGAAATTAGCCAAAGAAATGGAGGAGATAAAGCTAGCCAAATAAAAAGAGATAGAACTACAAAAGCTTAACTTGGAAACGGATAAAAGCGCAAAGGGAGTCAGAGGGAATGCTTAAGATGAAATTGGATGCGGAAGACCGCCAAAGACAACATGATGTTGCAATAACTTCCTCACAGAGCTCTCCTAATACAAATAACGTTCCTTATGCCAGTAAATTCCCGAAATTAAAGCTTCCTAACTTCGACGAAAAGACCAATGATATTGAAGAATATTTGTTACTATTCGAAAAGCAAGCGGAGAAGAATGATGTGCTGAAAGAAAAATTTGCCTTAGTACTCGGATCATTCTTAACAGGAAAAGCAGTTCAGGTATTTAATAATTTTACGGTAGAGGAGCTTAAGAATTATGAAGACTTTAAAAGAGCATTGCTGATCAGATTTATATATGTGGATTTTGTACAAAATATAAAAGTATGAGCCCGACTGAGGATGACAGTCCGAGGGTGTATATCAGGAAGATCGTCGAAGCACTTCGAAAATGGGTGACCGCGGCAAAGGTGAAAATGACCGCTGACGATCTTATAAATTTCTTTTCTATTGATAAATATTTAAATACGGTGCCGAAAGAGCTTGCTACTTATTTAAAGGAAAAGAATGAAAAAGATATAGATGAAATAATAGTCAGTTCTGAAAATTACTTAGAAGCACATCACATCAATTTAACGTCATGTCACGCACGTAATCAGAGTCACGGTAATAATAATAGTCACAGCAGCAATAGTAATTACAAAGCGAGAAATAATGTAAGTTATCACAGAAACGATAACACCCAAGACCTTAAACCAACATACATCACGACCAACTAACAATGGAGCAAAGAGCAATAATTTTACTTCTTAAGTCTTTTTATTTCCATTTTCAGAAGTATTTATAAAAAAAAATTATTTAAATTTACTAAAAAATGAGAGATGATGATCATGTAAGGCTTTTAAATATCTTTACAGAACGTTTAGATAGTAATAAGAGTAAACATACTAAACTAGCACAAACAAAAGATCAAATACTGAAGAGAGATTTAGCTGTCACATATGAATGTGCTAAGCACATTGTGCAGCTAGCAAAAAATAATGATTCAATTGCTTGCAACACTTCCCATCTTTCCGAAGCAAAATTTTTTGGCATTGAAGGAGCCATTTACAAGATTAAATCATACATGACAAGGCCAAAAAGCAGAAAAATGGGTAAGGAACTTTCAATTCCAGGTTTCCAAGTTTTGCCATCAGATGGTGAAGTTCTGCTGAGTGAACAAGATCTTAAAGAAAAATGTGTTTGTGCTAGAGAAATATTACAGAAAATTAATGATGATAATGAAAATGTTCATGCAGTATTCATAGACATGAAAATTCGTTTCAAAAAGTTGGAAGAAGAGTGGAATAGAATAAAAGAAATCCTGAGTGGTGACCATAGACATCTCTCTTCCACAAAGCTAGGTGATGGCTTTATAAAATATGCGATAGAGCTCAATAGTATAAATTTTCAACTGATATTTTTCAAGACCAATGATATTGAAGAATTTTTGTTACTATTCGAAAAGCAAGCGGAGATGAATGATGTGCAGAAAGAAAAATTTGCCTTAGTACTTGGATCATTTTTAACAGGAAAAGCAGTTCAGGTATTTAATAATTTTACGGTAGAGGAGCTTAAGAATTATGAAGACTTAAAAAGAGCATTGCTGATCAGATATAGCCTCACCGAAAGTGGATACTGTACAAAGTATAAAAGTATGAGCCCGACTGAGGATGACAGTCCGAGGGTGTATATCAGGAAGATCGCCGAAGCACTTCGAAAATGGGTGACCGCGGCAAAGGTGAAAATGACCGCTGATGATCTTATAAATTTCTTTTCTATTGATAAATATTAAAATACGGTGCCGAAAGAGCTTGCTACTTATTTAAAAGAGAAGAATGAAAAAGATATAGATGAAATGTCAGTTCTGAAAATTACTTAGAAGCACATCACATCAATTTAACGTCATGTCACGCACGTAATCAGAGTCATGGTAATAATAATAGTCACAGCAGCAATAGTAATTACAAAGCGAGAAATAATGTAAGTTATCACAGAAACGATAACACCCAAGACCTTAAACCAACATACATCACGACCAACTAACAATGGAGCAAAGAGCAATAATTTTACTTCTTAAGTCTTTTTATTTCCATTTTCAGAAGTATTTATAAAAAAAAATTATTTAAATTTACTAAAAAATGAGAGATGATGATCATGTAAGGCTTTTAAATATCTTTACAGAACGTTTAGATAGTAATAAGAGTAAACATACTAAACTAGCACAAACAAAAGATCAAATACTGAAGAGAGATTTAGCTGTCACATATGAATGTGCTAAGCACATTGTGCAGCTAGCAAAAAATAATGATTCAATTGCTTGCAACACTTCCCATCTTTCCGAAGCAAAATTTTTTGGCATTGAAGGAGCCATGTACAAGATTAAATCATACATAATAGGCCAAAAAAGCAAGAAAAATGGTAGGAATTTTCAATTCCGGTTTAAGTTTACCATCCAATGGTGAAGTTCTGCTGAGTGAACAAGATCTTAAAGAAAAATGTGTTTGTGCTAGAGAAATATTACAGAAAATTAATGAAGATAATGAAAATGTTCATGCAGTATTCATAGACATGAAAATTCGTTTCAAAAAGTTGGAAGAAGAGTGGAATAGAATAAAAGAAATCCTGAGTGGTGACCATAGACATCTCTCTTCCACAAAGCTAGGTGATGGCTTTATAAAATATGCGATAGAGCTCAATAGTATAAATTTTCAACTGATATTTTTCAAGACCAATGATATTGAAGAATTTTTGTTACTATTCGAAAAGCAAGCGGAGATGAATGATGTGCAGAAAGAAAAATTTGCCTTAGTACTTGGATCATTTTTAACAGGAAAAGCAGTTCAGGTATTTAATAATTTTACGGTAGAGGAGCTTAAGAATTATGAAGACTTAAAAAGAGCATTGCTGATCAGATATAGCCTCACCGAAAGTGGATACTGTACAAAGTATAAAAGTATGAGCCCGACTGAGGATGACAGTCCGAGGGTGTATATCAGGAAGATCGCCGAAGCACTTCGAAAATGGGTGACCGCGGCAAAGGTGAAAATGACCGCTGATGATCTTATAAATTTCTTTTCTATTGATAAATATTAAAATACGGTGCCGAAAGAGCTTGCTACTTATTTAAAAGAGAAGAATGAAAAAGATATAGATGAAATGTCAGTTCTGAAAATTACTTAGAAGCACATCACATCAATTTAACGTCATGTCACGCACGTAATCAGAGTCATGGTAATAATAATAGTCACAGCAGCAATAGTAATTACAAAGCGAGAAATAATGTAAGTTATCACAGAAACGATAACACCAAGACCTTAAACCAACATACATCACGACCAACTAACAATGGAGCAAAGAGCAATAATTTTACTTCTTAAGTCTTTTTATTTCCATTTTCAGAAGTATTTATAAAAAAAATTATTTAAATTTACTAAAAAATGAGAGATGATGATCATGTAAGGCTTTTAAATATCTTTACAGAACGTTTAGATAGTAATAAGAGTAAACATACTAAACTAGCACAAACAAAAGATCAAATACTGAAGAGAGATTTAGCTGTCACATATGAATGTGCTAAGCACATTGTGCAGCTAGCAAAAAATAATGATTCAATTGCTTGCAACACTTCCCATCTTTCCGAAGCAAAATTTTTTGGCATTGAAGGAGCCATTTACAAGATTAAATCATACATGACAAGGCCAAAAAGCAGAAAAATGGGTAAGGAACTTTCAATTCCAGGTTTCCAAGTTTTGCCATCAGATGGTGAAGTTCTGCTGAGTGAACAAGATCTTAAAGAAAAATGTGTTTGTGCTAGAGAAATATTACAGAAAATTAATGATGATAATGAAAATGTTCATGCAGTATTCATAGACATGAAAATTCGTTTCAAAAAGTTGGAAGAAGAGTGGAATAGAATAAAAGAAATCCTGAGTGGTGACCATAGACATCTCTCTTCCACAAAGCTAGGTGATGGCTTTATAAAATATGCGATAGAGCTCAATAGTATAAATTTTCAACTGATATTTTTCAAGACCAATGATATTGAAGAATTTTTGTTACTATTCGAAAAGCAAGCGGAGATGAATGATGTGCAGAAAGAAAAATTTGCCTTAGTACTTGGATCATTTTTAACAGGAAGAGCAGTTCAGGTATTTAATAATTTTACGGTAGAGGAGCTTAAGAATTATGAAGACTTATAAAGAGCATTGCTGATCAGATATAGCCTCACCGAAAGTGGATACTGTACAAAGTATAAAAGTATGAGCCCGACTGAGGATGACAGTCCGAGGGTGTATATCAGGAAGATCGCCGAAGCACTTCGAAAATGGGTGACCGCGGCAAAGGTGAAAATGACCGCTGATGATCTTATAAATTTCTTTTCTATTGATAAATATTAAAATACAGTGCCGAAAGAGCTTGCTACTTATTTAAAAGAGAAGAATGAAAAAGATATAGATGAAATGTCAGTTCTGAAAATTACTTAGAAGCACATCACATCAATTTAACGTCATGTCACGCATGTAATCAGAGTCATGGTAATAATAATAGTCACAGCAGCAATAGTAATTACAAAGCGAGAAATAATGTAAGTTATCACAGAAACGATAACACCCAAGACCTTAAACCAACATACATCACGACCAACTAACAATGGAGCAAAGAGCAATAATTTTACTTCTTAAGTCTTTTTATTTCCATTTTCAGAAGTATTTATAAAAAAAATTATTTAAATTTACTAAAAAATGAGAGATGATGATCATGTAAGGCTTTTAAATATCTTTACAGAACGTTTAGATAGTAATAAGAGTAAACATACTAAACTAGCACAAACAAAAGATCAAATACTGAAGAGAGATTTAGCTGTCACATATGAATGTGCTAAGCACATTGTGCAGCTAGCAAAAAATAATGATTCAATTGCTTGCAACACTTCCCATCTTTCCGAAGCAAAATTTTTTGGCATTGAAGGAGCCATTTACAAGATTAAATCATACATGACAAGGCCAAAAAGCAGAAAAATGGGTAAGGAACTTTCAATTCCAGGTTTCCAAGTTTTGCCATCAGATGGTGAAGTTCTGCTGAGTGAACAAGATCTTAAAGAAAAATGTGTTTGTGCTAGAGAAATATTACAGAAAATTAATGAAGATAATGAAAATGTTCATGCAGTATTCATAGACATGAAAATTCGTTTCAAAAAGTTGGAAGAAGAGTGGAATAGAATAAAAGAAATCCTGAGTGGTGACCATAGACATCTCTCTTCCACAAAGCTAGGTGATGGCTTTATAAAATATGCGATAGAGCTCAATAGTATAAATTTTCAACTGATATTTTTCAAGACCAATGATATTGAAGAATTTTTGTTACTATTCGAAAAGCAAGCGGAGATGAATGATGTGCAGAAAGAAAAATTTGCCTTAGTACTTGGATCATTTTTAACAGGAAAAGCAGTTCAGGTATTTAATAATTTTACGGTAGAGGAGCTTAAGAATTATGAAGACTTAAAAAGAGCA
>JABUQX010003833.1:30000-57500 GCA_015478945.1 Trachelipus rathkii | reverse complement strand
TTAAAGGAAAAATACCCTCCACCAATATATATATATATATTATATATATATATAATATATATATATATATATATATATATATATATATATATATATATATATATATATATATATATATATATATATATATATATTATATATATATATATATTATTATATATTATATATATAATATATTAAAACAATCTACGATTGTTTTGTATTTTATTTTGTACGTGAATATAATTAGTGATTATATTCTGTATTTTATTATTTTGCCGGTGTTATGCAATGAGCTACTAAAGAAAACGATTATGGTTGCAAACATGCAAACAAAAACTATTCTCAATATAAGTAGATTAGAGGTTTAATTCCTGGAGGCTAAGGCAGTCGAATATTTGCCTAACTACGATGTTACTTTGTATGAAAAGCTGATTGAGAAAAATTGTGGTCTTCTCACAGCTTGAAACGACTATTTAGTAAAGCCGTTTCTTGCCTCCAAGATAATTAGTTTTGATTAATTGCAAGAGGAATATGTCGAAATAAATTAAATGTCGAAATAAATTAAATGCAGGACTATTCCTCAACTGCAACTTAAAGTAAAGTCAGACTATTCACTAAGTTAACGTACAAGTGTTAGTCGCTTGCACTAGTTTGCATATATATACAATAACGACAGGGTTAACGATTTTAACCTTTTACGAAATAACGATGCTAACGACCAACACAAGACCTTCGTGAATATCTTTGACTATTTAAACTAAGCAATTTAACAAACGATTTTAAAGGTTGCTTTCATAGCAGCAGCTACAACAAAAGTGATAATGAAAATTATGGCAACCTCGCCAAGTCAAGCTACCTTTAACCTCCAGGAACATTTGACCTCTTTTTGTTGCCAGAATTTCTAGCAACTAGTAATAATTTTATTATCTTCCCCGGGGGGGATGGCGTCTGGCCTCTTTAGGGCAGATACCAGCATATTTACAAATAGAAAACTATAGGTTGACTATAGATATCGATTATCTATTCAGATTCTTCGGAGGAATCATAAACAATGAAATGTTTCCTAGCGGCTTCTGCCGCCCTCCGCACAGGTCGACTATTCACAGGTGTGGAAGGTCCAGCAGCATCTATCACAGACGAAGAAGAGGGATTAACTCCTCCAGGTCTATCGATAGATGAAGAAGGTGCTTGAAGGGCTGGGGCGTCGTTCGAATTTGACGTTGATCCACTGTGAGTCAAAGAAAGTTCTAAAGGATATAGATACTTCACAGGGTATAAATTGATCGCTCCTCCTGGAGTTCTGACATGAACAGATCTGACTTTGTTGTCATCTCCGAACATGAGATCCTCGACTATCCCCATTTGCCAGTAAGGACGCTCCTTTACTGGACTCTTAATCAAGACTACATCATTTTTCTTGATTAAATTAACCCATTTCGTCATTTCCTGAGGCACAATTTTTCCTAAGATATTGCTAATCAAAGATGAGTTGTTTTTCACCTCTTCTAAAAATTTAAGTTCTTTTGCAAAAGATTCTCTTTGCATTGTCCTCAGACAATAAAGACGAGCTTTCACATCATGATTATCAGACACACCTCTGTTCACTGTACCAAATTGAAATAACAGTGACTATTCGATAGACTGTGTGTAAATTAGAATATCTTGATATGTCTAGCACTGGAGGTTCCTTATCTCCTTGAATAACAGCATATACAGGCGATGCTGTTTCTATCTCAGTTGAACGTCAATAAACTTTATTCAGAGCTAGCCATTTCGGTCCATTTGTCCAAAAAGACAAGTTCTTTTGAAATTATTTAAAGGATATTCCTCTTGTCAGAAGATCCGCAGGATTATCTTCAGTTCTAACGTACAGGAAGTTTGGACTCAAAGAATATTTTTCTTTAAGATCTGAACTCATTGTATGAATATCTTGAACGCGATTTTTTACAAATACTTGTTTGGTCTTCATACCTTTGTTATGAATCCAATGAAGGGTTATCTGGGAATCAGAAAAAATATTCAGTTCTTTAAACTTAACTCCAGATAAACTACTTAGTACTTGAGGCAGACATTTTAGTGCCAGAAATACTGATAAAAGTTCCAAACAGGGAAGAGTTTTCCCTTTTGCGGGTGCTACTTTGCCCTTTGCCCATAGCATTTTAGGACCTTCAGATTCGGACGAAACATAAACAACAAATCCATACGCTACAGAACTTGCATCACAATATATAAATTACATTGGAGTCGTTAACCTCCAATGATGATCTTTTAAAAGAAATCTCTTTCAAAGAGTGAAGATCATTACTCAGCTTCTTCCACTAATCCTTAATCTCAGGAGTAACCATGTCATCCCACCCCATTTCCACCTCCCAGGTTTTCTTCATAAGAAGACGGCCTTTAATGGTAACAGGAAGGTATAAAGAAAGGGGGTCAAAAATCTTAGAGATTTCCGATAGAAGTTCTCTTTTTGTAGAAACTTCTCCAAGAACAAAGTCACTTAAGCTCAGAGTGTCCAGACTGGTGTTGTATAGATATCCCAACACCCTTTCCTCATCACACTGATGAGAAACAATTTTGCCCTCCTCTTCAAGATTTACTATATATAATATATATTATATATACTATATATATATATATATAATACTATATTATATATATATATATATTATATATATATATATATATATATATAATATATATATATATATATATATATATTATATATATATATATACTATGTATCGATATTACCAAATATCGATTTTATGTATCGATATAAGGACAATTTCTGTTCCATGAACACAAGTTAAAACCTCCTTCGCTCATGCGCGAAGTGGCCTTTCGATAAATATCTTGCAGTTCCTCAACAGATGAGGAGGAATATATAAAATTGTCAACAAAGATTATTTTGAAGGAGAGAGGTACAAAGATCGTCTGGGTACTTTTTAGCATGATGCTGAATCACAGCACCTAATATGTAAGGACTGACCGCTAAGCCAAAGATTATAGTGGAGTAGCGATAAGTAATCAACTTACCATCTTCCTCCCATAAAAAAAACGATTTCGGTCCTCTAGTTTTAGTCGAATTTAAAGAAAAGCCTTCGATATGTCAGACAGGGCAATATACTTGTTTGTTCTGAAAGCGATTAATAATTTGAAAAGGGAGGCGATTAAGTCCACCCCTGCATAAGAAGCCTGGTTCAAAGACGGACTATCTCCTATCTTCAAACTACAATTAAATACAGGTCTGATTTTTGTCGTGATCTGTAGAGCCTGTTTTATAACTGGTCTGTGAGGAATCCAGATGAATTTGTGAAAATCTTTTGGCTCTACTTCCAGACTCGATAATGCCTTCTTTTTTATAATCTCTGAATATGTCCCTATACCTTTCTACTAATCCTTGAGCAGTAAGCTTCTTCTTGACTCTTTGCATTGTTGCAAGGGCAATGTGATGATTAGACGGGACCTGCTCCAGGATATTCTTAAACCACGGAAGTTCTACGTGGTATTTTCCGTCACGAAACTCAATCCCTTCGTGAAACTTTAATAAAGAGTTCGTCTATAGAACCTTCGTCTCGCTCTTTATTAATGCCTAGAGATTCTAATTTGTAAAGGCTCTCCAGGCCTAAGTCTAAATCTGACTCAGCGTGAGTGTGTCTGAGCGGGTCAAAATAAGATGGATTTGGTTCTATCACTAAGTTGATTATATACTCAGGGACGTTTGTGACAGATTTTCTAATATTTGATGGCATGGGGACTATTTCCTCATGTCAAAATCGTTTGACAGGTTTACTTGACGAAGGGTCGGTCTCTTAAAAAGATTATTCCTTCCTGGGTAGGTGTTAAAAAAGATTTAACAGGCCCATATGGAACGTACCCATGGCACGTTTCAAGGGCACAGCCCCTAATACATTTCACCGTTTTCATGTGTTTTAAAAGATGCAGAGCATCTATTCCTATTAACCCTACTATATTCGATACTTTGTCACCATGTTTACCTTTATAATGACTATCAGCAATATTATACCCATTTTGAGATATATTATGGATAGCTCCTATGAGGCCTCTGACCTCAAAGTTGATATCCAGTTGAGGGTCAATGCTTACTGGTAGACGTTGAAACCTCCCACAACATATAGCCATTTCTATTTCAACAGATCGTAATGATCTTAACTGCTCTCCCAAAAATGTTTTTATATGACTTTGGTGAACTGGCAAAGACGATATATTGATATCTAACTTCTGGAGTATGCTTTCATGAAAGTAAGAAGATTGAGAACCTAAATCTAAAAGCACTCTTACAGGAACTATTTTGTTCCCTTTTTTAATTTTGAGAGAGAGAGTAGGTAGAATATTTTGGGAAGACGCAACACCTGAATTTATACAGATACAGATATTACTACTTTCACCAGGACTATTTTGTTCATCAGAAACGTCTGTTGAACGGCTACTATTTTGTGGTGAAGAGCCACCAGGTGACTCATTTTTGTTACTACCACTTGAACGGCATAGAGCTGTAATATGAGTCTTTTTTCCACATTTCCCGCATGGGTGACTAATTCCATATTTTTCTCCACAAAATATAGTAGCCGTTCAGCAGATGTTTCTGATGAACAAAATAGTCCTGGTGAAAGTAGTAATATCTGTATTTGTATAAATTCAGGTGTTGCACCTTTCCAAAATATTCTACGAACACTCTCTCTCAGAATTAAAAAAAGGGAACAAAATAGTTCCTGTAAGAGTGCTTTTAGATTTAGGTTCTCAATCTTCTTACTTTGATATCAATATATCGTCTTTGCCAGTTCACCAAAGTCATATAAAAACATTTTTGGGAGAGCAGTTAAGATCATTACGATCTGTTGAAATAGAAATGGCTATATGTTGTGGGAGGTTTCAACGTCTACCAGTAAGCATTGACCCTCAACTGGATATCAACTTTGAGGTCAGAGGCCTCATAGGAGCTATCCATAATATATCTCAAAATGGATATAATATTGCTGATAGTCATTATAAAGGTAAACATGGTGACAAAGTATCGAATATAGTAGGGTTAATAGGAATAGATGCTCTGCATCTTTTAAAACACATGAAAACGGTGAAATGTATTAGGGGCTGTGCCCTTGAAACTTGCCATGGGTACGTCCCATATGGGCCTGTTAAATCTTTTTTAACACCTACCCAGGAAGGAATAATCTTTGAAAGAGACCCTTCGTCAAGTAAATCTGTCAAACGATTTTGACATGAGGAAATAGTCCCCATGCCATTAAATATTAGAAAATCTGTCACAAACGTCCCTGAGTATATAATCAACTTAGTGATAGAACCAAATCCATCTTATTTTGACCCGCTCAGACACACTCACGCTGAGTCTGATATAGACTTAGGCCTGGAGAGCCTTTACAAATTAGAATCTCCTTTTTTTTTTTTTTTTTTCCAGGGGGTGGGGGGGGGGGGGGGAGGACCCATCTCACGTCGTGCTAATTACAAATATACCACAAAATCCCCTACCCAAAATTTTTTTTTTCAAACTACTTTGACCCGCTCAGACACACTCACACTGAGTCAGATTTAGACTTAGGCCTGGAGAGCCTATACAAATTAGAATCTCTAGGCATTAATGAAGAGCGAGACCAAGGTTCTATAGACGAACTTTTTATTAAAAAGTTTCACGAAGGGATTGAGTTTCGTGACGGAAAATACCACGTAGAACTTCCGTGGTTTAAGAATATCCTGGAGCAGGTCCCGTCTAATCATCACATTGCCCTTGCAACAATGCAAAGAGTCAAGAAGAAGCTTACTGCTCAAGGATTAGTAGAAAGGTATAGGGACATATTCAGAGATTATAAAAAAGAAGGCATTATCGAGTCTGTGGAAGTAGAGCCAAAAGATTTCCACAAAATTTCATCTGGATTTCCTTCACAGCGACGAGTTATAAACAGGCTCACAGGTTACGACAAAAATCAAGCCTGTATTTAACTGTAGTTTGAAGATAGGATATAATCTGACTTTAAACCATGCTTCATATCCAGGTGTGGACTTAATCGCCTCCCTTTTCAAATTATTAATCGCTTTCAGAACAAACAAGTATATTGTCCTGTCTGACATATCGAAGGCTTTTCTTCAAATCCGACTAAAACTAGAAGAGGACCGAAATCGTTTTTTTTTTGGGGGAGGAAGATGGTAAGTTGATTACTTATCGCTACTCCACTATAATCTTTGCTTAGCGGTCAGTCCCTTACATTTAGGTTTGCTTGTGTTCAGCATCATGCTTAAAAAGTTACCCAGGACGATCTTTGTACCTTCTCTCTTCAAAATAATTCTTTGTTTACAATTTTATATATTTCCCTCCTCATCTGTGAGAGGACTGCCAAGATATTTATCGATAAGGCCACTTCCGCAGAGCGAAGGAGGTTTTTAATTGTGTTCATGGAACAGAAATTGTCCTTATTATCGATACATAAAATCGTATTTGGTAATATCGATTACCAATAGTACTATATATATATATATATATATATTATTATATATATAATATATATATTATTTATATAATTATATAATATATATATTATATATAATATATATTATTATATATATATATTATATAATATATATATATGTGCGTATATACTTACTCTTGATCTTGTGCGCTTACTACTCATTCATCAGTGTGATGAGGAAAGGGTGTTGGAATATCTATACAACACCAGTCTGGACACTCTGAGCTTAAGTGACTTTGTTCTTGGAGAAGTTTCTACAAAAAGAGAACTTCTATCGGAAATCTCTAAGATTTTTGACCCCCTTTCTTTATACCTTCCTGTTACCATTAAAGGTCGTCGTCTTATGAAGAAAACCTGGGAGGTGGAAATGGGGTGGGATGACATAGTCACTCCTGAGATTAGGGATCAGTGGAAGAAGCTGAGTAATGATCTTCACTCTTTGAAAGAGATTTCTTTTAAAAGATCATCATTGGAGGTTAACGACTCCAATGTAATCTATATATTCTGTGATGCAAGTTCTGTAGCGTATGGATTTGTTGTTTGTTTCGTCCGAATCTGAAGGTCCTAAAATGCTATGGGCAAAGGGCAAAGTAGCACCCGCAAAAGGGAAAACTCTTCCCTGTTTGGAACTTTTATCAGTATTTCTGGCACTAAAATGTCTGCCTCAAGTACTGAGTAGTTTATCTGGAGTTAAGTTTAAAGTACTAAATATTTTTTCTGATTCCCAGATAACCCTTCATTGGATTCATAACAAAGGTATGAAGACCAAACAAGTATTTGTAAAAAATCGCGTACAAAATATTCATACAATGAGTTCAGAACTTAAAGAAAAATATTCTTTGAGTCCAAACTTCCTGTACGTTAGAACTGAAGATAATCCTGCGGATCTTCTGACAAGAGGAATATCCTTTAAATAATTTCAAAAGAACTTGAAATCTTTTTGGACAAATGGACCGAAATGGCTAGCTCTGAATAAAGTTTATTGGACGTTCAACTTGAGATAGAAAACAGCATTCGCCTGATATATGCTGTATTCAAGGAGACCAGGAACCTCCAGTGCTAGACATATAAAGATATTCTACTTTACACAAAGTCTATCGAATAGTCAGTTATTTCAATTTGGTACAGTGAACAGAGGTGTGTCTGATAATCATGATGTGAAAGCTCGTCTTTATTGTCTGAGGACAATGCAAAGAGAATCTTTTGCAAAAGAACTTAAGTTTTTAGAAGAGGTGAAAAACAACTCATCTTTTAATGGCCAAGTCCCGGATTTGGTCAATAATTTAGACTTGTTAGACAGACGAAATGGGTTAATTTAATCAAGAAAAATGTTGTCTTGATTAAGAGTCCTGTAAAGGAGCGTCCTTACTGGCAAACGGGGATAGTCGAGGATCTCATGTTCGGAGATGACAACAAAGTCAGATCTGTTCATGTCAGAACTCCAGGAGGAGCGATCAATTTATACCCTGTGAAGTATCTATATCCATTAGAAACTGTCTTTGACTCACAGTGGATCAACGTCAAATTCGAACGACGCCCCAGCCCTTCAAACACCTTCTTCATCTATCAATAGACCTGGAGGAGTTAATCCCCTTTCTTCGTCTGTGATAGGTGCTGCTGGACCTTCCACACCTGTAAATAGTCGACCTGTGCGGAGGGCGGCAGAAGCCGCTAGGAAACATTTCATTGTTTATGATTCCTCCGAAGAATCTGAATAGATAATCGATATCTATAGTCAACCTATAGTTTCTACTTGTAAATATGCTGGTATCTGCCCTAAAAAGGCCAGACGCCATCCCCCCTGGGGAAGATAATAAAATTATTACTATAGATTTTTTTTGGCAATTACAAAACCAAGTCCAAATGTTCCTGGAGGTTTAAAGGTAGCTTGACTTGGCGAAGGTTTGCCATAATTTTCATATATCACTTTGTTGTAGCTAGAATTGACTATGAAAGGCAACTTTAAAAAATCGAATTTGTTGAAAACCCTTGCTTAGTTTCAATATCAAAGATATTCAACGAAGGGTCTTGCTGCTATAGAGTCAAAAGTATAGCAATCGTTAATTTCACTAAAAGAGTTAAAATATCGTACCCTAGTCGATAAATATTAGTATATATATGCAAACTAGTGCAGAGCGAAACTAACACATTGTAAGCGTTAACTTAAGTGATATAGTCTAACTTTACTTTACAAGTTGCAGTGAGGATTAGTCCTGCATTTTAATTTATTTTCGACATTATTCCTCTTGCAATTAAATCAAAAACTAATTCTTGAGGCCAAGAAACGGCTTTACATAAATAGTCGTTTTCAAAAAGATCAGTGAAAAGAAAGACACACAAATTAACTTCATCAATTTCAGCAACTTATCTCATACAAAAAAGATAACGAATCGTAGTTAGGCAAATATTTCGAACTGCCTTAGCCCTCCAGGAAATATAAACTATATAGAATCATACTTATATTGAAATAGTTGCTCTTTTGGTTGCATGTTGCAACCATATCGATTTCTTTCGTCAGCTCCATTGACATATAAGACATCAACGGAAAAATAAATTAAAATACTGCAATCCCTACCTAAATGCACACTCAATCTCTATTCACGCCCATCTACAACCTAAACAAACAACTCGGTAGCATTCGTCTTTAACCTACTCACTTACCTCACGTACACGCTATATAATATATACCGGCCGCAATCACTATCACTAACCCTAGATCACACAACTATACACCATAAAGAATAATACTAAAAAACCATAAACATAACATACCTATATAAATAAAATATACTATATTATTAAACACCATAAATTATAATTATATAACTATAAAATACTATATATATACCCACCTATATAATAACACACCGCACCCCTAATACAACTTAAACCTATAAGACAATAACTCACCCTCATATAATAACACATACTAATTACTCCAATCTATATCCATATTGGTGAGGGTAATTTTCCACTTATAAGGGAATTTAAAATGGGTCACGTTATTGTACGGAGCGCCCCCAGGATAAAAGCCAAAAGCAATTAAAGTAGGCCACTACAATCAACCTCAAGTAAAAACACATCGCAGGAAACTCTCTGCTTCACAATCTATGGGAAAGGATTCTGAGGTGACCAAACGAAAACAACCCAAAGAAGACTTACCATGTAAATAAACCGCTTTATGACTCACCCTACAACCAACAAAATAATATATTGACAATTTTATGAATAATCACGCGCAGATAATACTTGGACAACTAACTAACGTATATATAAAAATATATTGATTAAATTAAATATATTATTATAATACGATTAAATGGTGTTTGTACATTTCAACATGGTATATAACTAACATGATAAACTCCACTATTTAGCTACGACGTATGTGGTTATGTGCGATGTAGATAGTATAGATGTGATTGTTACGATAGACGCAAACAAAAACAACACAATACTAGTTCAAATGCAGGTAGCTAGAACTAGATGACTCTAAGAGAACAACCTGCACCAGAACAGAAACTCCGACTAGAGTAATTCGTGTAGTAACCACAATCCCATGACTTTAACGGCCAGTGATTTCCACCAGACTAACACGGAATTAAGCAACAAAGTATCTATGTCACCAATCCAAAAATTAAGCGTATCCTGCCACTTTTTTACTCAAATTAGAGTATTCTAGAAACCCAGCTTACAAGCCAGTTTTTCGTCCTTGGCAATATCCTACTACGCACTACTTAAACGACAAATAAAAGAACTGATATTCTCACACAAAATACAGTCTGTCAAATTTATCCAAAGAAAAAATCTTTGCGAAATATTCTATTACCAAACGTAAGGGAATTTTGACCAAATATCCGATTAAGATTAGGTATTTCGCTTCATATAAAGGCGTTATTAAGAATTTGCAGTTTTTTCTGTCAAACGAAGGACGTTACTTGAGTCATTTTTACGATGAAAAATCAAAAATTGAAACATTTCTTCAGTTTTGAAAGGGTTTGTTAACATTTATACAGCATTAGCCTAGCCATATAAAGGCTATTAAATTAAGTATATTTTTAAGATATAATATAATATATAATAAAAAAATAATAAATAAAAAAATAATAATATATTAATATATATATATATTTATATATATATATATATTATATATATGATATACTATTATATATATATATATGGTACACAGTATATATATATATATATTTTAAAAAAAAACAAACATGTTTTGAACATTGATCACTTCAGTGACGTACAACAACGGATAATAACAGAAATAAAAATTTCTCAATTGTAATTTTTTTATAATTATATTTCACCAGTTCTTTGGGAAATAAACATAATTAAAAATATTATTTCAGAAGATTTAAAATAGTGTTCGAATCTATGAAAAACATTAAAAAAACTATTATTTCACGATTTCAATATGTGACGTCACAACATCAATAATAAAAAAAAAAAAGAATAAAAAACTCAAAAGAACGTTAAGAACGAATAAAAATATAGCAACCTTGCGGAATGGCAGAAAATTCCGAATTCGCTAGGAAATTTTTCTTCTAACCGTTTAAAGTAATTTGACAAATTCAAAATGGGGAAAGGGATAAAGAATCATTTCTTTCCGTTTAGAAGAATTCTTGCCAAATCGGAAAACTCCATTATACCGAAAAAATTCAATATTCTACGAAAAACAATGTAAACATAAAGGAATAAATGATGCAAACAGTTCATTAGAAATTTTATTTAATTTTAACTCTCTATCTGTTACAATGGATCAATAAATCAAATTATACCTGACTGAAGAAAGTCAATAAGAAGAATCTGCTCGTCACACATATCTATAGCAAGTGATATTTCACAATTTAAATAATTTATCCCATATAAAAAATATTCATAAAAAGAAATGCAAAAAATTGACCAATAGTATTTGCACAACGTAGGAATAGGCCGATGGAAGATGCTTCCTTGAATTAAAAATGGCTTTAATTTTCAGCTTTGCCAATTTTTGATGACAAAGATGTATAACAAAATGAATGCACTTTTTCATTGTTTTTTTATTTATTTATGTAACAATATACATAAGAAAATATATATATATATATAATATAATATTATAAAAATTTATATTATAAAATTAATAAATATATAAAAAAAATATAAAAGATATATAATAGATATATAAAAATATATAATAATTATATAATAACTGTAGCTAAAATATATAAAAAATAAAATATTAAAAATAATAGTCAAATAAATAAATATATAAAAATAAAGAATAATAAATATTAATATATAATATTATAATAAAAATCATATATATTATAATATAAAAAAAATATATAATATATAATAAAATATATATATATTAAATATATATAACTAATAAAATAAAATATATATAATAATAGTATATAAAATATATAAATATATTAAGAATTTAAAGATTATAAAGAATGATGATTAATAAAATAATATAGATAGATAATATAATATAATATAATATAAAATATAATATATTAATAATATATAATAAAAAATATAATATATATTAATATATACATATATATATATATAATAAAAAAATATAAAATAATAATATACCTATTATTAAACATGATAAATAATATTAATACATAATAGCACAAAAAAATATAAAAACCTCACAACCCTACTAAAATAACTTAAACAAAAAACTACTATAATTACCTCTCAATATACACGTATTATACACTAAGACCTAATAAATATAAATTATATATACAGGCAAGTGCCGTACTTGTCTCTCAGTAGGATATATATATATATATATATATATATATAACATATAATATCCCTATAACAAATTATAATACCAATACTATAATATACATAAATAAATACCCCAACAAATACACATAATATATATATATAATAATATAATACCTCCAAATAAACAAACCTATAAATATAAAACAAATAAAACATAAATCTAATCTATTTTTCCTCAAAATATAAATTTATAAGTAAAAAAAAAACAAAACAATATATATATAATAAAGAGTGCGAAGCAGTTCACAGCAGTATAAAAACGCGTTAACCTCCGAATTTAATTAACTCTTAATATTCCTCCATATACAAGTCCCAACCTAAAATATACTAAACGCATAATCGTTAATTTCGGAAAAAAGTTAACGGACTGTAACGAGTTAAAAAATTTTAAACCAAACAAAACGCGCCACAGGGCCAGGTCCCTAACATTTTGAGCGCTTCCGGGCAAAACCTTAATTTGCTAAGCCCATACCGTTTATTTTTTTAAGTAGAAATCTCATGCAGGACACATATCAGTAAAGTCAAGAAAACATTTAGGAAAAAAAACAAAAAAAAACACACGTTTTATAAAAAAACTACATATTCATATTCAATGATGAAACAATGATAAAGCAGATTAGACACTATAGGCAAAAATAAACAACAAATTAACAAATGCTAGTACGTAGCACTCAACACTAAACTCCACTCCTCCCATCCCAAATATACACATAAATTCTAACTAACCTAAAAGTAATTAAAATGCCCTTTTTCTTAACTTTTCTTTCGGCAACTCACTAACCAGTGATATTTCCAAGCTAACTAAACATTGATACACTCTATATGAGCTGAATATCACTAATAGCAAAAACTATCTATCTTGCCAAAACCTCCATGAGAACAAGAGATTTTGCAAGATCTCGCATACGTTCTGAGATTAAATTTATTTAATTACTATCTTAGTTTTGCAAAAAGAGTAGCTAACTCTCCCTGACCACCAGCCACCGTGCACTGGCACCCTGTACACGGTAGGGATTCTTACTAAAGACTATAGCCGAGCCGTTATCGCGTCGACGAATATTAAGCTGCTAGCGAATAAACTATAGAGAAACTTCAACAGGGTTCCTTATATTGTATAATATGACGCCAAACAATGCTAATATCATCAGGACATAAGATTCACAAGAGGCCGAAGATCGGCCTATGACATTTTACCGATTCCTATCATGTTTACAACTCACTTCCAAAATAATAGCACATGAGCACCGTCCGCTCAACTATCTCGCGGATGTCTTTTAGTACAAGAAAACTTATACTTATACAAAAGCTCGAAATCACCCATTCACCTGGCAGAACCCAATACCTCTTAGCAAACTCTATATCTGGGTTTCCAAGGCCATTTATTGACATTGATCTCTCATAGTGTGAAAAAAAAAAACGTTTACAACATAATAATATTATTGTTTCAAAGTCTCTGAAAACGGGTTAACATCCGGCTGCCCTCAATACAAAACAACTTCGTTGTTTTGGCCTCCTCTGACACGATTACGTTTGGTGGGTCCATGGTTTCGAAATTCCGCCCTATCCAGCTACAATCTCTGAAGCAAGCATCCACGGTGCTAATAAAAAATGATGCTATATACACCAAGCTATCATCTGATCTCAGGTCTTATCCAAACGACACGAACGATATCCCTGCAGTTCGCTTAAGCATCAAATCAAATAGCTTGTGACATAACTATAACACTTACCAGTTTCGCCAAAAAGTTGACATCGACCTCGGCGCGAGATATAAATATGACTCACCCCCAATTCTCACCATGTACACAGATTTCACAACTAGAGCATATTAGCCTACTAACTGGTAGATTTAGGTATCACAACCATCCTTATTAGTTTCTGAACGTAGTTGCCAAGTCCGTAGTATCAGATCCTAGTTCTGAGTTTAAATAATGAACTCGTTTCGTGGGACATAATTTCTTCCGGGTTTCTTTCACGTTCGGAGCGCATAACTATTACCCTTATGGCTGGTCATCTGATTCAACTGGAGTTGCTCGTCACTCTCCCCAACCACCACCAACCCGTAAAATTATTAAATACCTGAACTGCTTTTGCTGTTAAAAATGATCAAAGTACTAAGGCAAATTTTTCTTTCTGCACATCATTCATCTCCGCTTGCTTTTCGAATAGTAACAAAAATTCTTCAATATCATTGGTCTTGAAAAATATCAGTTGAAAATTTATACTATTGAGCTCTATCGCATATTTTATAAAGCCATCACCTAGCTTTGTGGAAGAGAGATGTCTATGGTCACCACTCAGGATTTCTTTTATTCTATTCCACTCTTCTTCCAACTTTTTGAAACGAATTTTCATGTCTATGAATACTGCATGAACATTTTCATTATCATCTTTAATTTTCTGTAATATTTCTCTAGCACAAACACATTTTTCTTTAAGATCTTGTTCACTCAGCAGAACTTCACCATCTGATGGCAAAACTTGGAAACCTGGAATTGAAAGTTCCTTACCCATTTTTCTGCTTTTTGGCATTGTCATGTATGATTTAATCTTGTAAATGGCTCCTTCAATGCCAAAAAATTTCGCTTCGGAAAGATGGGAAGTGTTGCAAGCAATTGAATCATTATTTTTTGCTAGCTGCACAATGTGCTTAGCACATTCATATGTGACAGCTAAATCTCTCTTCAGTATTTGATCTTTTGTTTGTGCTAGTTTAGTATGTTTACTCTTATTACTATCTAAACGTTCTGTAAAGATATTTAAAAGCCTTACATGATCATCATCTCCCATTTTTTAGTAATTTAAATAATTTTTTTTATAAATACTTTCTGAAAATGGAAATAAAAAGACTTAAGAAGTAACATTACTGCTCTTTGCTCCATTGTTAGTTGGTCGTGATGTATGTTGGTTTAAGGTCTTGGGTGTTATCGTTTCTGTGATAACTTACATTATTTCTCGCTTTGTAATTACTATTGCTGCTGTGACTATTATTATTACCATGACTCTGATTACGTGCGTGACATGACGTTAAATTGATGTGATGTGCTTCTAAGTAATTTTCAGAACTGACATTTCATCTATATCTTTTTCATTCTTCTCTTTTAAATAGGTAGCAAGCTCTTTCGGCACCGTATTTTAATATTTATCAATAGAAAAGAAATTTATAAGATCATCAGCGGTCATTTTCACCTTTGCCGCGGTCACCCATTTTCGAAGTGCTTCGGCGATCTTCCTGATATACACCCTCGGACTGTCATCCTCAGTCGGGCTCATACTTTTATACTTTGTACAGTATCCACTTTCGGTGAGGCTATATCTGATCAGCAATGCTCTTTTTAAGTCTTCATAATTCTTAAGCTCCTCTACCGTAAAATTATTAAATACCTGAACTGCTTTTCCTGTTAAAAATGATCCAAGTACTAAGGCAAATTTTTCTTTCTGCACATCATTCATCTCCGCTTGCTTTTCGAATAGTAACAAAAATTCTTCAATATCATTGGTCTTGAAAAATATCAGTTGAAAATTTATACTATTGAGCTCTATCGCATATTTTATAAAGCCATCACCTAGCTTTGTGGAAGAGAGATGTCTATGGTCACCACTCAGGATTTCTTTTATTCTATTCCACTCTTCTTCCAACTTTTTGAAACGAATTTTCATGTCTATGAATACTGCATGAACATTTTCATTATCTTCATTAATTTTCTGTAATATTTCTCTAGCACAAACACATTTTTCTTTAAGATCTTGTTCACTCAGCAGAACTTCACCATCTGATGGCAAAACTTGGAAACCTGGAATTGAAAGTTCCTTACCCATTTTTCTGCTTTTTGGCCTTGTCATGTATGATTTAATCTTGTAAATGGCTCCTTCAATGCCAAAAAATTTTGCTTCGGAAAGATGGGAAGTGTTGCAAGCAATTGAATCATTATTTTTTGCTAGCTGGGGAAGTGTTGCAAGCAATTGAATCATTATTTTTTGCTAGCTGCACAATGTGCTTAGCACATTCATATGTGACAGCTAAATCTCTCTTCAGTATTTGATCTTTTGTTTGTGCTAGTTTAGTATGTTTACTCTTATTACTATCTAAACGTTCTGTAAAGATATTTAAAAGCCTTACATGATCATCATCTCTCATTTTTTAGTAAATTTAAATAATTTTTTTTTATAAATACTTCTGAAAATGGAAATAAAAAGACTTAAGAAGTAAAATTATTGCTCTTTGCTCCATTGTTAGTTGGTCGTGATGTATGTTGGTTTAAGGTCTTGGGTGTTATCGTTTCTGTGATAACTTACATTATTTCTCGCTTTGTAATTACTATTGCTGCTGTGACTATTATTATTACCATGACTCTGATTACATGCGTGACATGACGTTAAATTGATGTGATGTGCTTCTAAGTAATTTTCAGAACTGACATTTCATCTATATCTTTTTCATTCTTCTCTTTTAAATAAGTAGCAAGCTCTTTCGGCACTGTATTTTAATATTTATCAATAGAAAAGAAATTTATAAGATCATCAGCGGTCATTTTCACCTTTGCCGCGGTCACCCATTTTCGAAGTGCTTCGGCGATCTTCCTGATATACACCCTCGGACTGTCATCCTCAGTCGGGCTCATACTTTTATACTTTGTACAGTATCCACTTTCGGTGAGGCTATATCTGATCAGCAATGCTCTTTTTAAGTCTTCATAATTCTTAAGCTCCTCTACCGTAAAATTATTAAATACCTGAACTGCTTTTCCTGTTAAAAATGATCCAAGTACTAAGGCAAATTTTTCTTTCTGCACATCATTCATCTCCGCTTGCTTTTCGAATAGTAACAAAAATTCTTCAATATCATTGGTCTTGAAAAATATCAGTTGAAAATTTATACTATTGAGCTCTATCGCATATTTTATAAAACCATCACCTAGCTTTGTGGAAGAGAGATGTCTATGGTCACCACTCAGGATTTCTTTTATTCTATTCCACTCTTCTTCCAACTTTTTGAAACGAATTTTCATGTCTATGAATACTGCATGAACATTTTCATTATCTTCATTAATTTTCTGTAATATTTCTCTAGCACAAACACATTTTTCTTTAAGATCTTGTTCACTCAGCAGAACTTCACCATCTGATGGCAAAACTTGGAAACCTGGAATTGAAAGTTCCTTACCCATTTTTCTGCTTTTTGGCCTTGTCATGTATGATTTAATCTTGTAAATGGCTCCTTCAATGCCAAAAAATTTTGCTTCGGAAAGATGGGAAGTGTTGCAAGCAATTGAATCATTATTTTTTGCTAGCTGGGGAAGTGTTGCAAGCAATTGAATCATTATTTTTTGCTAGCTGCACAATGTGCTTAGCACATTCATATGTGACAGCTAAATCTCTCTTCAGTATTTGATCTTTTGTTTGTGCTAGTTTAGTATGTTTACTCTTATTACTATCTAAACGTTCTGTAAAGATATTTAAAAGCCTTACATGATCATCATCTCTCATTTTTTAGTAAATTTAAATAATTTTTTTTTATAAATACTTCTGAAAATGGAAATAAAAAGACTTAAGAAGTAAAATTATTGAAAAACTCATATGCTTCCATTGTTAGTTGGTCGCTGATGTTAATGTTGGTATTAACGGTCTATGAAGATTATCGTTTCTGTTTGATAAACTTTAACATTATTTCTCGCTTTGATATAATTACTAAATTGCAGCATGTGTAACTATTATTATTACCATGACTCATGAATTAACATGCGAACATTGACAGTTAAAATTGATGTTGATGTGACTTCCTAAGTAATATTCAGAAACTGACATTTCAATCATATATTCTTTTTCATCATTCTCTTTAAATAAGAAGCAAGCTTCTTATCGGTACACATGTATTTAATATTTAAATCAATAGAAAAAGAAAATTTATAATAGAATCAATACAGGCGGTCATTTTCACTTTTGCCGCGGTCACCCATTTTCGAAGTGCTTCGGCGATCTATAACCTAGATAATTTACAACCACTCGGACTGTCAATCTACTTAGATCGGCTACATACTTTTAATACTTTGATACAGTTAAGTCCAACTTTCGTAGATGAGGCATATAATCTTGATTCAGCAATGCTCTTTTATAAGTCTTCATATTTCTTAAGCTCCATCTACCGTAAAATTATTATAAAAACACTGAAACTTTGCTTTTTCCTGTTAAAAATAGATACCTAGTTACTAAGGCAAATTTTTCTTTCTGCACATCATTCATCTCCGCTTGCTTTTCGAATAGTAACAAAAATTCTTCAATATCATTGGTCTTGAAAAATATCAGTTGAAAATTTATACTATTGAGCTCTATCGCATATTTTATAAAACCATCACCTAGCTTTGTGGAAGAGAGATGTCTATGGTCACCACTCAGGATTTCTTTTATTCTATTCCACTCTTCTTCCAACTTTTTGAAACGAATTTTCATGTCTATGAATACTGCATGAACATTTTCATTATCTTCATTAATTTTCTGTAATATTTCTCTAGCACAAACACATTTTTCTTTAAGATCTTGTTCACTCAGCAGAACTTCACCATCTGATGGCAAAACTTGGAAAACATGGAAATTGAAAGAAATCAACTTACCCATTTTTTTTCGCTTTTTGGAGAATTGTCAATACCAATGACTTCTTCATCTATTTGGGATAGATGTTCTCAAATGCCAAAAAATTTATGCTCGGAATAATGGAAACTGTACGAAATCATATGGAACAATTTCTTAATAATGCTAAATGTGGGAAAATGTTGCAACGCGCATCAACCTGACATCATATAATTCTTCTTGAACTAGCTGCAACAATGTCGCACCTAGCACACATACAATAGTGACAGCATAAACTCTCTTCAGTATATTGATACATTTGTTCCTCGTCGCTCACGTTAGAAAACAACACAACCAAAACAAAAAACAAACACAAAAAAAAAAAAAAAAAAAAAAAAAAAAAAATAAAAAAAATTAAAAAAAAAAAAAAAAAAAAAGAGAGTAAAACAAAAAAAACAAACCAAAAAAAAAAAAAAAAAAAAAAAAAAAAAAAAAAAAAAAAAAAATAAAAAAAAAAAAAAAAAAACAAGAAGAAAAAAAAAAAAATAAAAAAAATCAATAAAATAAAATAAAAACATGAAGAAAAAAATAGAAAAAAAAACAGCAAACACCAACCAAAACCACACCAACACAACACCACCAATAAAAACAAAACACACAAAAAACAAAAATCACACCAACAAACAACCAAACCAACACAAACCCATCAAACCAATCAACCCAAAAACAAACAAAAAAAAAAAAACAAAAAAACACAAAAAAAAAAAACCCAAAAAAAAAAAAATAAAAAAACAAACAAAAAACAAAAAACCACACCCATAAGAACAAACACACACAAACAAAAACAAAAAAACCAAAAAAAAAAAACACCCAAAAAGACAAATAAAAAAACAAAACCCAAACAAACAAACAGAAAAGAACAAACAAAGCCATTCAAAACACGACACAAAACAGCAACCCAACCCAAGCCCACAAACACACATCCCCAAAAAACCAACACCAAAACCAAACCCCCAAACACAACCCACCACACCAAACCAAAAAAACAAAACCCAAAAAAAAAAAAAAACCCAACCCACACACCACACAATATACAAACTAAAAACACACAAAAGCAACAAAACAAAAAACAAAAAAAAAAAACAAACAACCAAAAAAAAAAATTAAAAATAAAAAAAAAAAAAAATAAAAAAAAAATAAAAATAAATAATTAAAAAAAACAAAAAAAAAAAAAATAAAAAATAATAAAAAAAAAAATAAAATAAAAAAAAAAAAAAAAATAAACCTATGTAAAAAAAACTAAAAATATGGTTTTTTAAAAAAAATAAAAAAAAAAAAAAAAAAAAAAAATAAAAAAAAAAAAAAAAATATAAAAAAAAAAATAAAAATAAAAAATAAAAAATATAAAAAAAAAAAAAAAAAAAAATCACAAATAATCTCGTTTAATCTTTTTTGACTATCTAATTTCTTAAAGAATATTTTAAAAGCCTTAAAATTTTCATTATGTTCTCATTTTTTAAGTAATTTTAATAATTTTTTTATAAATAACCTTATGAAAATGGAAATAAAAAGACTTAAGAAGAGCAAAATTATTGCTCTTTTCTCCATTGTTAGTTGGTCGTGATGTATGTTGGTTTAAGGTCTTGGTGTTATCGTTTCTGTGATAACTTACATTATTTCTCGCTTTGTAATTACTATTGCTGCTGTGACTATTATTATTACCGTGACTCTGATTACGTGCGTGACATGACGTTAAATTGATGTGATGTGCTTCTAAGTAGTTTTCAGAATTGACTATTATTTCATCTATATCTTTTTCATTCTTCTCTTTTAGATAAGTAGCAAGCTCTTTCGGCACCGTATTTAAATATTTATCAATAGGAAAGAAATTTATGAGATCGTCGGCGGTCATTTTCACCTTTGCCGCGGTCATCACCCATTTCCGAAGTGCTTCGACGATCTTCCTAATATACACCCTCGGACTGTCATCCTCAGTCGGGCTCATATTTTTATATTTTGTACAGTATCCACTTTCGGTGAGGTTATATCTGATCAACAATGCTCTTTTTAAGTCTTCATAATTCTTAAGCTCCTCTACCGTAAAATTATTAAATACCTGAACTGCTTTTCCTGTTAAGAATGACCCGAGTACTAAGGCGAATTTTTCTTTCGGCACATCATTCATCTCCGCTTGCTTTTCGAATAGTAACAAATATTCTTCAATATCATTGGTCTTTTCGTCGAAGTTAAGGCTTTAATTCCGGGAATTTGCTGGCATAAGGAGCTTTGTGGAAGAGAGATGTCTATGGTCACCACTCAGGATTTCTTTTATTCTATTCCACTCTTCTTCCAACTTTTTGAAACGAATTTTCATGTCTATGAATACTGCATGAACATTTTCATTATCATTAATTTTCTGTAATATTTCTTTAGCACAAACACATTTTTCTTTAAGATCTTGTTCACTCAGCAGAACTTCACCATCTGATGGCAAAACTTGGAAACCTGGAATTGAAAGTTCCTTACCCATTTTTCTGCTTTTTGGCCTTGTCATGTATGATTTAATCTTGTAAATGGCTCCTTCAATGCCAAAAAATTTCGCTTCGGAAAGATGGGAAGTGTTGCAAGCAATTGAATCATTATTTTTTGCTAGCTGCACAATGTGCTTAGCACATTCATATGTGACGGCTAAATCTCTCTTCAGTATTTGATCTTTTGTTTGTGCTAGTTTAGTATGTTTACTCTTATTACTATCTAAACGTTCTGTAAAGATATTTAAAAGCCTTACATGATCATCATCTCTCATTTTTTAGTAAATTTAAATAATTTTTTTTATAAATACTTCTGAAAATGGAAATAAAAAGACTTAAGAAGTAAAATTATTGCTCTTTGCTCCATTGTTAGTTGGTCGTGATGTATGTTGGTTTAAGGTCTTGGGTGTTATCGTTTCTTTGATAACTTACATTATTTCTCGCTTTGTAATTACTATTGCTGCTGTGACTATTATTATTACCATGACTCTGATTACGTGCGTGACATGACGTTAAATTGATGTGATGTGCTTCTAAGTAATTTTCAGAACTGACATTTCATCTATATCTTTTTCATTCTTCTCTTTTAAATAAGTAGCAAGCTCTTTCGGCACCGTATTTTAATATTTATCAATAGAAAAGAAATTTATAAGATCATCAGCGGTCATTTTCACCTTTGCCTCGGTCACCCATTTTCGAAGTGCTTCGGCGATCATCCTGATATACACCCTCGGACTGTCATCCTCAGTCGGGCTCATACTTTTATACTTTGTACAGTATCCACTTTCGGTGAGGCTATATCTGATCAGCAATGCTCTTTTTAAGTCTTCATAATTCTTAAGCTCCTCTACCGTAAAATTATTAAATACCTGAACTGCTTTTCCTGTTAAAAATGATCCAAGTACTAAGGCAAATTTTTCTTTCTGCACATCATTCATCTCCGCTTGCTTTTCGAATAGTAACAAATATTCTTCAATATCATTGGTCTTTTCGTCGAAGTTAAGGCTTTAATTCCGGGAATTTGCTGGCATAAGGAACGTTACTTGTATTAGGAGAGCTCTGTGAGGAAGTTACTGCAACAACATGTTGTCTCTGGCGGTCTTCCGTATCCAATTTCATCTTAAGCATTCTTTCCTCTGACTCTCTTGCGCTTTTATCCGCTTCAAGTTTTGCTTTCTGTGCATCGGCTTCAAGTTTCTTTTCCTCTAGCGCGGCAGCTACTTTCTGTTGTTCAAGCTCTTTTTCCATTTGAACCTTTTGTAGTTCTATTTCTTTGACTAATCTATTTTCTTCCAGTTCTACTTCTTTTTCTTTCTGTTCTTTCTTTAACTATTTCTGTCTTTGGCTCGTTCCTCCCTCAAAAGATTAGCAGCCTCCTGACCAGAAATTCTTAGTGCTTTGCACATAGCTATAAATTCTTCGTTAGATGCCATATCGATATGCTTTAAAAACTATCTGCACGTCAAATGTCACTTTTTCTATATGCATGAGTCACAAAATTTTTGTGCTATTTTTCAAATTTTGGTCCACCTGATACACGCCTAAAGTTTAACAAGCTCTAACAAATCTCAAGATATATATATACTAAAATAATATGCTAAAAAAATTCAAAAATCGGTGTAAAAATAGGGTTTTCGGAACTAATACCCAAAATGAAACGTAAAAAAGTAAAATTCCGAAAATCAAATTTTTCACACGTGCAGTTTTTGCAAATTTTATAGCTTGCCCTTTGATATATCTTTCCAGTGTCAATCGATTACCACAGACAAATATCGTTACAATAGCAAAACGCTAATCAACGACGTGTGTAACATAAAATATATGCAAAAGCTCTTCAATTTACTGAGCTATACAACAATACAAAATACAATATTACTTTAAATACAATAATAACAGCTATCCCAACGGTTAATAATGTATAACAACACTAAAATATTACTTTAATACAACATTAACACATATCCCCAACTGTTAATAAGTACTATTTTTTGTGTCTTTTACGCACAACAAATTAACAAGTGAATGCACCACAAAAATAAGGTATTTTAGTACTGATAATAAATATTGTCCTGTTGATTACAAGATATCCCGGATTAGGGCACCCACGTATATGTCAGAGTATTAAATGACAACTTTGTCTACTTACTCTTACAACTTACGATCAATCCGTGGCCAGGCTCCCCAAGACAAATAGTCATCTAAAAACACTGGAATTCCGTCCTATAATATACCAGTAATTTGACCTCCTGTTGGATAGGGCAATGGCCTGTGAGCTCAAGACAATATTAACAAAGAATAAGGATCTCGTCAAAATTCTGTGCAATACCTTCACAAATAATTCTTAATATATCAAGTAAAATAAATATCTGAATAGATAAATGACCAACGGAATCGATTGACACACTGGGAAAAATTAAATACTTATGTAAAAATATATAAAGCATTACTTTTAAGGAACAAGCTTTATATTTACCTCAAAATAATTTCATAAATAAATGATTGCAAAAATGTTTGTAAATTTGTATGTTTCAAAATCAGCTGTTCGAATATCACGCTTTCATAATTCAATATCCTATTGAAGAGGAAAGATTTAATTATGATATTTAATTAATTTGCAATAAAAATGTTTTTATTTATAAACACATTACCTTGTAACTCAATGTCTACTCTAGACTCATGTGAGCGAGATGTCGTCTGCTGTGCATCTAATCCGTACATGAAACCCACAAAAAAATATTGACACATAAAAATTGAAAATATGATTTATCACTTGATAAATATATCCAGGTTAGGTACACCACAATATAAAAATAAATAAAAATACTTAAATTGACTCAGGTAACCACAATATAAATTTAAAATAAAATATTTACACACAAACACTTAATAGATTACTGTACATTTGTGTACATTAGCTTCCCTCCCTTAAATTTAGTCTCAACAATAAACTTAGAAAAGGAATTGTTTTGTTTCCCTTGTTCAACTTATTCAACGATTCTTCAAGTAATTAATTATTCAAGGAGGGAGAGGAAGTCAATTCATTCAAAGTTGCTGATATAGATAAGTTGCTGCCTGGACATCGCATTAGTTCGTTCTGGTAATATACTCGTGTACTGTTGGTGAAAGTTTTATGCTAACAAACTGACAGAACCGTAGAGCTGTAGTGATAGTTATAGTACAAGCAGATAATATAGTTGTAGTATTAGCCTACTAACTGGTAGATTTAGATATCACAACCATCCTTATTAGTTTCTGAACGTGGTTGCAGTCGTAGTATCAGATTTTAGTTCTGAGTTTAAGTATGAATGTTTGGGGACTATTTCTTCCGGGTTCTTTCCGTTCGGAGCGCATTAACTTTCCCTTGTGGTTTTATTCACCGAGTGCTTCGTCACTTTCCCCAACACCACCTCCACCTGCATAATATGGCATTTAATTTTTTGGCATTATATATGATACGGTGATATATATTGTATATACGAAGAGCGTTCATTTCTTCTTGTCAGGTTCATAATTTCACAAATTTCCTCGTATTTAGTATTGATCTTGCCAACTTCATCAGAGATCAGATTTTCTGCTTTAAATAGTTCGTAATTTATACTATTCAGCTTTTTCGAATATTTTATAAAGCCATTAATTGGCTTTGTCGAAGAGATGTCCAGGGTCAACTCTCACGATTTCTTTCATTTTAGTCCACTCTTCTTCCAACTTTCCGAATCGAATTTCCATGTCTGTGATTTTTGCCTGAACATTTTCATTATCACCTTTGATTTTCTGTAATATTTCTCTAGCACAAACACATTTTTCTTCAAGATTTTCTTCTCTATGCAGAACTTCCTCATCTGATGGCAAAACTTGGAAACCTTCAAGTGAAAGTTTCTCAGCCTTTTTTCTGCTTTTTGGCATTCTCATGTAATATTTTATTTTGTACATGGCTCTTTATATGCCAAAAAATTTTGCTTCGGAAAGATGGAAAGTGTTGAAAGCAACTGATGCATTATTTTTTCCCAACTGTCTAATGTGCTTAGCACATTCATATGTGACAGTTAAATCTCTCAAGAGTATTTGGTCTTTGGTTTGTGCTAGTCTAGTAAGATTACTCTTATCATTATCCAAACGTTCGGTCAAGGCATTTAACTTACATGATCATTAGCTTCTCCCATTTTTAATAAATTTAAATAAATTTTTTTTATAGATACTTCTGAACATAGAAATAAAAAGACTTAAGAAGCCACATGAGCCTATCAAGAGACTGTCCCAGTCTAGTCAACAGAATCAATCACCAAACAACAATGTCAGGGTATTAAATGACAACTTTGTCTACTTACTCTTCCAACTTACGATCAATCCGTGGCCAGGCCCCCAAGACAAATAGTCATCAAAAACACTGGAATTTCGTCCTATAATATACCAGTAATTAGACCTCCTGTTGGATAGGGCAATAGCCTGTGAGCTCAAGACCATATTAACAAAGAATAATAACCTGTGAAGATCATCAGAAGTGATATATCGGAACGCAGAAGTCTTTTTGTACCAAGAATCAACTGAATACTATAGTATTAATTATCAATAAATATACCTAAGGATCTCGTAAATTCTGTGCAACACCTTCAAAAATAACTCTTAATATATCAAGTAAAATAAATATTTGAAAAGAAAAGACAACTCAAAATATTAACATTTTGGGGTAAATTAAAAAGGATAGAAAAAAAAAAAAACATGCTCTTTTCAAAAAAACAATATATCAAAATTATAATATCACGAATTAATAATATAATATATATTATATATATATATATATATATATATATTATATAAAATTTATAATAATATAATATATATATATATATATATATATATATATATATATATATATATATATAATATATATATCATATAAATATATATAATAAATATAGATATATATTATAATATTATATGTAATATAAATTTATATATATATGTATATAAAATATATATATATATATTAATAATATATATATATAGAATAATATTATATATATAATATCATATATATATATATATAATAAATAAATATAAATATATAATATATATATATATATATATATATATATATATATGAAAAACGTAAATATATGGAAAAAAATCAAACGATTAATGTAAAAATATATAAGCATTACTTTTAAGGAACAAGCTTTATATTTACCTCAAAATAATTTCATAAATAAAATGATTGCAAAAATGTTTGTAATTTGTAGTCAAAATCAGCTGTCGATATCACGCTTTAAGAATATTTTATTTTGGTGTATAATCATATTATGAAAATTTATATTAACAATAGATATTAAATAATAATAATAACAGAACAACATAATTAAAACTTCTTTATATTAAATAATAATATATTATTAATTTCATAAAAATGTAACATATAAACACCATTACTTGTAACTCAATGTCTAGACTCATGTGAGAGAAGTCATCTGCTGTGCATCTAATCCGTACGGAAGCACACATGAAAAAAATATCGACACAAAAATTGAAAATATGATTTATCACTTGATAAATAAGGTTAGTACACCACAATAAAAAAAATAAATACTTAAATTGACTCAGTAACCACAATATAAATTTAAATAAAAATATTTTACACACAAACATTTAATAGATAAGAGCTTGTCCGAAAAACGGTATATCATACTGGACACATCACAAATTGCGCAATACGAGAATTTACGATTTTCAGAATACAACCTAGCAAATACATCCAAGACCAAGAGCATAGATGCAGGAGAAAATGGAAAAAAAGGTGTGTTCCAGTTTTGAAGAATAGTATCCTCGTATACATTATCGTCCAATGACAAGTTAGCATAATTAGTAAGATGAAAAATATATATAGGTTTCACCTGAAATCAAAAGAAAAGTAAATAGATATTCACAGAAGAATAGGCGGAGTTTACCACCCTGATGAATCAGGAAGAACTTACATTAAAATAAACAGTCTCAACGAAAACAGAAGAAAAAAGTAAAGATTCACTGAGAATTTGAGCTTCCTCATGTTGCAAATAAAAATCGCTTTTTACTATTTTAAATATATATATATATATATATATATATATAATATATATATATA
>JABUQX010003833.1:12500-25000 GCA_015478945.1 Trachelipus rathkii | reverse complement strand
TACCTAAAGACTATTTGTCTTGGGCCTGTCCACGGATTGATCGAAGTTGGAAGAGTAAGTAGACAAAGTTGTATTTAATACCGCTGACGATTTTGGTAGGTTGATTCTTTGACTAGACTGGGACGTCTCTGATAGGACCAGATTGGCTTCTTAAGTCTTTTATTTCTATTTTCAGAAGTATCTATAAAAAAAAATTTATTTAAATTTATTAAAAATGGGAGAAGCTAATGATCATGTAAGTTAAATGCCTTGACAGAACGTTTAGATAATGATAATAGTAATCGTACTAGACTAGCACAAACCAAAGACCAAATACTCTTGAGAGATTTAACTGTCACATATGAATGTGCTAAGCACATTACAGTTGGGAAAAAATAATGCATCAGTTGCTTTCAACACTTTCCATCTTTCCGAAGCAAAATTTTTTGGCATTGAAGGAGCCATGTACAAAATAAAATTTTACATGAGAATGCCAAAAAGCAGAAAAAAGGCTGAGAAACTTTCACTTGAAGGTTTCCAAGTTTTGCCATCAGATGAGGAAGTTCTGCATAGTGAAGAAAATCTTGAAGAAAAATGTGTTTGTGCTAGAGACATATTACAGAAAATCAAAGGTGATAATGAAAATGTTCAGGCAAAAATCACAGACATGGAAATTCGATTCGGTCGTGAGAGTTGACCCTGGACATCTCTCTTCGACAAAGCCAGTTAATGGCTTTATAAAATATTCGAAAAAGTTGAATAGCATAAATTACGAACTATTTAAAGCAGAAAATCTGATGAAGTTGGCAAGATCAATACTAAATACGAGGAAATTTGTGAAATTATGAATTTAAAAGAAGAAATGAACGCTCTCAGTATATAAATATATATACCGTATATATATAATGCCAAAAATTCAATGCCATATTATGCAGGTGGAGGTGGTGGTGTTGGGGAGAGTGACGAAGCACTCAGTGAATCAGGGACCCACAAGGGAAAGTTAATGCGCTCCGAACGGAAAGAACCCTGAAGAAATAGTCCCCAAATATTCATACTTAAACTCAGAACTAAAATCTGATACTACGACTGCAACCACGTTCAGAAACTAATAAGGATGGTTGTGCCACCCCCCCCCCCCCCCCCCCCCCCCCCCCCCCCCTCCCCCCCCCCCCCCCCCCCCCCCATCCCCCCCACCCCCCCCTCTCCCCCCCCTCCCCCCCCTCCCCCACTCCCCCCCCCCCCCCTCCCCCCCCCCCTCCCCCCCCCGCCCCCCTTCCCCCCCCCCCCCCCCCCCCCCCCCCCCCCCCCCCACCCCCCCCCCCCCCCCCCCCCCCCCCCCCCCCCCCCCTCCCCCCCCCCCCCCCCCCCTCCCCCCCCTCCCCCTCTTCCCCCCCCCCCCCCCCCCCCCCCCCTCCCTCTTCCCCCCCCCCCCCCCCTCCCCCCCCCCCCCCCCCCCCCCCCCCCCCCCCCCCCCCCCCCTCCCCCCCCCCCCCCCCTCCCCCCCCCCCTCCCCCCCCCCCCCCCCTCCCCCCCCCCTCCCCCCCCCCCTGCCCCCCTCCCCTTCCTTCCCCCCCTCCCCCCCCCCCTCTCCCCCCACCCCCCCCCCCCCCCCTCCCCCCACCCCCCCCCCCCCCCTCCCCCCCCCAACAGCCCTCCCCCCCCCCCCCCCCCCCCCCCCCCCCAACAAAAAACCCCCCCCCCCCCCCTCCCCACCCCCCCCCCCTCCCCTCCGACCCCAAACACCACCCCCCCCCCCACCCCCCCCCCCCCCCCCCCCCCCTCCCCCCCCCCCCCCCCCCCCCCCCCCCCCCCCCCCCCCCCCCCCCCCCAGTAGGCTAATACTACAACTATATTATCTGTTAGTACTATAACTATCACTATAGCTCTACGGTTCTGTCAGTTTGTTAGCATAAAGCTTTCACCAACAGTACACGAGTATATTACCAGAACGAACTAATGCGATGTCCAGGCAGCAACTTATCTATATCAGCAACTTTGAATGAATTGACTTCATCTCCCTCCTTAAATAATTAATTACTTGATATGATGTTATCTTTGGATACAATTTTCTGAGAAAGGATAATTTATTGCCGGACTTAGCAACGAAAGAATTAATTAGGAGAAATCAAGATGCTAATGATCTTATCACGGTTATAACAAAAGAGATTAGGTTATGTGAAGGAAATAATTTAAAAGAAATAGCTATTGTAAGTAAGGATATAATAATTCCTCCTTATTTGTGTGTATCAGTCCCTATTACTACATATAGTCGTATAGTAGATAAGAATTCATTAATTCTGTTTACTCCCCAGAAGACTAATCATTTTATAACTTATTATGCGGTGTTCCCTTATTTGGAAGCATCTCTGGTTTATATATCTTGTTTTAACCCCTATAAAAGTCCCATTAATGTAAAAAGAGGTTATTCTCCCGGTACGTATTCTCCCTTACATCAAATACGTCCGAAGGATGTTAACCATGGACAGTTAAATACTGTGGAGATTACACAGAGGCCACAAGATACTTATGAAGAATGGACATTGGACAATCTAAGAGAAGCCTTTAGGTTAAATGAAACTGATTTGTCTGATGATCAAAAAGATCAAATACTACTACTAATGAAATATCCACAAGCTCTCAGTTTGGGGGATTCGGACGTTGGGTGTACAAGAATTCTTAAACATTCTATCGATACTATTATAGATGATCCAGTAAATGATTCGGTTAGACGTCTACAAGGACCCATCTTGTATGAGGTGGAAGAGGTGTGTCAAAAATTGGAGGCCGATGGAATCATCCGAAGATCATGTTCCCCATATTCCGCACCAGTAGTTCCAATTCAAAAACCTGATGGAGTTAGGCTTTGTATTGATTATCGAAAATTAAATTCTATAACAAAGAGAGATTCCTTTCCTAATCTCAATTTAATTGATACATTGTTTAGCTTACAGGGAATGCAGTATTTCTCCACAATTGATCTGATTAAAGAAAATGTTTCGCAGTTGGAGCCTTCTGCGCCTCCTATGGATGATGAATCAATAGATTTATCTGACAATAAACACGAAAAATAGAATCACAAGGTGAAGTAAGTTATCCCTCTGTTGCTGCGTTTTTATCAAACTCAACTTTTTCAAATTTTCCATTTGTTATTGAGGAACAATCCTCACTCCAACCTCCATATGTAGGTCATGCAAATGATCATATTATCATATTACATATTACGAATGTTAACAATCCTACAGAGGATGCTTTAGTGATAGGTGTATATATTGTAGGTTGTACAAGTAGCACACCATTGAAAGCCTTGGTGGATACTGGTGCTTTCCTAAGTCTTATCACCAACAAAACATAAGTTGTTGGATGAACAAAAATTTCCATTGCAAACTTCTACATATACGGGTGTAACGGGTATAGGAAAATTAATTTTTCCTGTTAAAGGTGAAATTACTTTACAATTAAAACTTTCAAATGATTTCTCCATCTCACCGAACACTTTTGTGGTGGTGGATGATAATGTGACGGGATATGATGTTATCTTTGGATGCAATTTGTTGAGAAAAGATAATTTATTGCCGGACTTAGCAACGAAAGAATTAATTAGGAGAAATCAAGATGCTAATAATCTTATCACGGTTATAACAAAAGATATTAGGTTGTGTGAAAGAAATAATTTAAAAAAAATAGCTAAATGGTAAGTAAGGATATAATAATTCCTCCTTATATGTGTGTATCAGTCCCTATTACTACATATAGTCGTGTAGTAGATAAGAATTCATTAATTCTGTTTACTCCCCAGAAGACTAATTTTATAACTGATTATGCGGTGTTCCCTTATTTGGAAGCATCTCTGGTTTATATATCTTGTTTTAACCCCTATAAGTCCCATTAATGTAAAAAGAGGTTATTCTCCCGGTACGTATTCTCCCTTACATCAAATACGTCCGAAGGATGTTAACCATGGACAGTTAAATTCTGTGGAGATTACACAGAGGCCACAAGATACTTATGAAGAATGGACATTGGACAATCTAAGAGAAGCCTTTAGGTTAAATGAAACTGATTTGTCTGATGATCAAAAAGATCAAGTACTACTACTAATGAAATATCCACAAGCTCTCAGTTTGGGGGATTCGGACGTTGGGTGTACAAGAATTCTTAAACATTCTATCGATACTATTATAGATGATCCAGTAACTGATTCGGTTAGACGTCTACAAGGACCCATCTTGTATGAGGTGGAAGAGGTGTGTCAAAAATTGGAGGCCGATGGAATCATCCGAAGATCATGTTCCCCATATTCCGCACCAGTAGTTCCAATTCAAAAACCTGATGGAGCTATTAGGCTTTTTATTGATTATCGAAAATTAAATTCTATCACAAAACGAGACGCTTTTCCTATTCCCAATTTAATTGATACATTGTTTAGCTTACAGGGAATGCAGTATTTCTCCACAATTGATCTGATTAAAGAAAATGTTTCGCAGTTGGAGCCTTCTGCGCCTCCTATGGATGATGAATCAATAGATTTATCTGACAATAAACACGAAAAATAGAATCACAAGGTGAAGTAAGTTATCCCTCTGTTGCTGCGTTTTTATCAAACTCAACTTTTTCAAATTTTCCATTTGTTATTGAGGAACAATCCTCACTCCAACCTCCATATGTAGGTCATGCAAATGATCATATTATCATATTACATATTACGAATGTTAACAATCCTACAGAGGATGCTTTAGTGATAGGTGTATATATTGTAGGTTGTACAAGTAGCACACCATTGAAAGCCTTGGTGGATACTGGTGCTTTCCTAAGTCTTATCACCAACAAAACATAAGTTGTTGGATGAACAAAAATTTCCATTGCAAACTTCTACATATACGGGTGTAACGGGTATAGGAAAATTAATTTTTCCTGTTAAAGGTGAAATTACTTTACAATTAAAACTTTCAAATGATTTCTCCATCTCACCGAACACTTTTGTGGTGGTGGATGATAATGTGACGGGATATGATGTTATCTTTGGATGCAATTTGTTGAGAAAAGATAATTTATTGCCGGACTTAGCAACGAAAGAATTAATTAGGAGAAATCAAGATGCTAATAATCTTATCACGGTTATAACAAAAGATATTAGGTTGTGTGAAAGAAATAATTTAAAAAAAATAGCTATGGTAAGTAAGGATATAATAATTCCTCCTTATATGTGTGTATCAGTCCCTATTACTACATATAGTCGTGTAGTAGATAAGAATTCATTAATTCTGTTTACTCCCCAGAAGACTAATCATTTTATAACTGATTATGCGGTGTTCCCTTATTTGGAAGCATCTCTGGTTTATATATCTTGTTTTAACCCCTATAAGTCCCATTAATGTAAAAAGAGGTTATTCTCCCGGTACGTATTCTCCCTTACATCAAATACGTCCGAAGGATGTTAACCATGGACAGTTAAATTCTGTGGAGATTACACAGAGGCCACAAGATACTTATGAAGAATGGACATTGGACAATCTAAGAGAAGCCTTTAGGTTAAATGAAACTGATTTGTCTGATGATCAAAAAGATCAAATTCTACTACTCCTAATGAAATATCCACAAGCTCTCAGTTTGGGGGATTCGGACGTTGGGTGTACAAGAATTCTTAAACATTCTATCGATACTATTATAGATGATCCAGTAAGTGATTCGGTTAGACGTCTACAAGGACCCATCTTGTATGAGGTAGAAGAGGTGTGTCAAAAATTGGAGGCCGATGGAATCATCCGAAGATCATGTTCCCCATATTCCGCACCAGTAGTTCCAATTCGAAAACCTGATGGAGCTATTAGGCTTTGTATTGATTATCAAAAATTAAATTCTATCTCAAAACGAGACGCTTTTCCTATTCCCAATTTAATTGATACATTGTTTAGCTTACAGGGAATGCAGTACTTCTCCACAATTGATCTGATTAAAGGTTATTACCAGATTGAAATGGAAACAAACAGCATCGAAAAAACAGCGTTCTCTACACCTTTAGGCCACTGGGAATTCCTGCGAATGCCTTTTGAACTCAAAAACGGGCCGGCTACATTCCAACGAGCGATGCGTCTGGCTTTGTGTCATTTTCCTTGGAGTGAGGTTATGATATATTTAGATGATGTTCTGATTATCAGCGACAGTTTTGAAAAACATCTTTCTATCTTGGAAGAAGTCCTTAAAGCCTTTCGCGTGGCAGATCTAAAATTGAAACCCTCCAAAAGCTATTTAGTAAGGACAGAAGTTAGGTTTCTGGGTCACATAATATCAAGTCGAGGATTGAAACCGTTACAACCAAAAATTGACGGTATTTTGAATTTTCCCAAACCCAAAACCACCCGCCAAGTCAGACAATTCATGGGGATGGTGAATTTTTACCGACGACATATTCCAAATTGCTCGGTCATCGCCAAACCTTTGTTTGATTTGCTGAAACACCAGAAAAGATGTTCCTTGGACTGAAAAATGCCAACAAGCTTTTGAAGAGCTCAAAAGGATCTTAACATCCCCACCTCTATTGTCATACCCTGATAGGTCTGAGAATGCTGCTCCATTATTGCTCCACACTGATGCTTCCGGGATTGGTGCTGGAGCGTGTCTTAGTCAGGTACAAAGTGGAGAAAAGAAGTCCATTTCCTATATTTCCACTGTTTTCTCCAAAGCACAACGTGGGTACAGTACCACAGAGAGAGAACTCGCGGCTGTTCGATGGGCTGTCCGGTCTCTAAAACCCTTTTTGTATAATATAAAAGTCCTCATCTTCACCGATCATAAGCCACTAATGTTTTTACAGAACATGTCATTAGTCAATCAGAGAGTGGCTAGAACCCTAGAGGAATTGAATGATATCGATTATGACTTATGCTATGTACCAGGTAAAGATAACATAGTTGCTGATGTGTTATCCCGAACACCATTCCAACTACCAGTGGAACAAACAGACGAAATGCATTCGGCGGAGCCGCCTGATGGATTTATAGAAGTAATAATGCCTGGTGGTGGAGAATTCGTTATTTAGGTGTTTCTCAGAATTTCTGAGAGGTGAAGGTATAGAAGAATCACATTTACAGATAAGAGTTAAGATCATAGATGAGTTGTTGAGCAACAGGAGTAAGTACAATCTTCCCGTGGGAAAGACCAAAGAAGCGAATCAGGTATTAAAACAGTTACAATTGACTAGACATTCGGGGCAATTACCTTTTGTCCATAGTATAGATGCCTTTACTAATCTCTATAAAAGAATGAGTTTTGGTATATTATAGCAAAACTCACCCTTTGGTTTTTGGAAACCCAACCCATGGGGAGGTGTGTTATCTATTTTGTATAAGTGGTGTTCATTACAACTTGTTGCATCTTGTGAGAAGATATGATGTTCCTGCTTCAGCAAGGGGAGCTTTATGTACGATTGAAACTATAGAGGATGTTACCTTGGGGGAACTAGATATAATTACATTTGATGACCCCAACGAAGGAAATAACTATCACCTTTTAGAAATGATTGACTTCCCCATTGAGTGGTTTGAGTTTGGTGGGAAGAAAGATGTTAATAATATTGGTTCACCGGAGTTATTGTTTGAAATTGATGGAAGGAGAAATAACTCACCAAACTTATTATACATTCAAAATTTTTCTATGATAAGAACATCTCAAGATTCGGTAGAAATACTGATGGACCATATTATACAATGTCAAATACAGGACCCTTTGCTGAAGAGATTAAAAAATGCCCTCCTACGTCAGCAGGCTTTTCTTGGTCCGTTAAAAATATTTAAATTCGCTAAAAAATTTTTATCCATAATAGATAATAATATTATCCATAAGAATAGAAATGACCAATATCATTATGTAGTATCCTTTTCTTTCGCAGTCCAGGTGGCCATAATGAACCACCATGATTTGTACATATTGGTCAAGGGAAGCTTTACGCTTTGTTGGAAAGAATAATTTGGCATCCCAGATTACGAGAAGTGTGTCGTGACATCTCCTTGTCATGTTATAAGTGTCAATTGGCTAAAGTCTCCAATCTATATCATGCTCCACCAACATTAAAAATCAACACCAGATATCCATTCGAACTAGTGGCTGTCGATCTGTTGCAATTGCCAAAGTCAGCCAAGAAAACAATTATGTCTTTGTGTTAATAGATCACTATAGCAAATTGATAGAGGCGGTCCCTATTCGAACAAAGCATACATCATTGGTAACTGCGGCCTTTCAAAATCTTTTGCTATACTTCCCAATAATTTCTTCTCGGTTACTATCCGACAATGCACGAGAATTTAGAGGTGCAAAGTTCGAGGAATTGTTGCAAAACAAGAGTATTAAACATATTTATACTACTCCATATAACCCCACATCTAACGGTATTACCGAAAGGGTGAACCGTACTTTACTTCAATATCTCAGGGTGTCATTAACCCATCCCAGACTATGAGATGTGAAATTGCCCCTCGTGGTTTTAACATATAATCATTTGGTTCATGCAGCCACAGCAAAAACTCCTTCGGAAATAATATATCAAGAGGCTCATGACAAACGACCTAGACTTCCTTGGACAAAATTTAATACCTCTTGGAAAGAGGGACAAAAAATATTTCCTCTTTCTTACAAGGTCAGCTGGTGGCGCTGAAGTTGCAGTTGCCTGGAGATCTAACCTTAAATAAGTTTAAAGATCGTTATCAAGGTCCATTGAAAATCATAAAAGTTAATCCCAATAGAATTACTTATATAGTAGAATCCTTGGAAACAAAAAGATTGTATAAAGTACACCATCGACAATTGAAGAAGTGGTTTATTCCTCCGAAATATTTGAGTGATAATCCATTATTTAAAGATCTTCTAACAAATAAGACTCCTATAGAAGAAATTCCAGAAAGCAACAATGATGAAATTATAATTCCAACTCCTCTTGCTTCAACCGGTGGTGAGAGTCAAGTTGAAGGGGAGATCTTTGATGAGTTTGAGGATTCGGAGGATGAGGATGATGATTTCCTAGGGTTCCCTGATTCGAAGGAGGGAGAAGAACTTACACGGATGATCTTATGTAGCATTGAGAAGAGTCTTCTCCTACACAGGCAAGTTAGAAACGACTTAAAAAAGGTAAGTATTTTTTTTTCTTCTATTTTATTGCCTACCCTTCTTAATTCTTCTTTCCCTTCTACTCCTGTTGTCTCCACTTATATTTCTTCTTCTGTTTATTCTAGTAGTTTTCCTAGTGAACTCTCTTCATTCAATCTGGTACATCTCTTTGATACAAGTACTTCTCCCTATACCCATCAATATTTCAATTCACCTAATTTTTCTAATTTATCTAACCTCTCGAATATATCTTTCACTACTTCCGAGACTCCTAATTTACTCTCCTATACCCACCTTTATATTACAGATCAAAGAAATAAGATGGCCCCCTATAGATATGCTAGAAGATTGTCTTGTGAGGATCTCCAGAAGAGGCTTCTCTTCATAAGTTCTCCGATGGGAGAGGTCGAACGAGTGGAGGAATGGTCCGAAGATAGCAGGGAGATTTCAGATGCAGTGGATGTTCTTAATGGGTCAACACCCAGATCGACGATCTTTTCAGGAGAGAGGATGGTACAGCGGCAACCTCTGGAGGAAAATGATAACAAAATTGAAAATCTGAGGACACAACAGCGCCAGACGGATGAAACCACAGGAGATTTCATTGCATCTCGAACGAGATTAAGAGGCTCCGGAAGATCTACCGATGTTCCTTGGATTCAACCAAGGATATTAGAAAGAAAACGTTATCCACCTCGTCAATAGAATGAGCAATGAAAAAAATTTATATAGATATATGGTAATGATCCATATATATATATATATATATATATATATATATATATATATATATATATATATATATTTATATAGATATATATATAAAATAAATATATATATATATATATATATATATATATATATATATATATATATATAGTAGTTAGTATATATATATATATATATATATATATATATATATATATATATATATAAATATATATATATTTATATTATTGATATATATATATATATATATATATATATATATATATATATATATATATATATATATATATATATATATATATATATATATATATATATATATATATATATATATATATATATATATATATATTGTCATAGTGGGGTGATAAAAGATTGATATTTTAGTGATATTGTAATAGTAGAAAGAAATGTATAATATTTTGTAATAGTTGATAAATAATAAAAAAATTTTAAATATACATTGTAAAGATTAGAAAATAAAAACATATTTTTTGTGTTTTTTTTCGCCGTGTTTCGGTCGTCGGTCGACGACTCGGAGCGAACGCCCAGAATCTCGTAAATTAAATAACTTTTTATAAAATACATAAGCTAATAATTATCAATTCCAATATCATAAAATTCTCCAAATTCTAAGTAATTATGATAATGAGTGAGACACTGGCGATCTACTACCGTTTAAGTTTCACATCCCCAGTTACTTCAGCGGTTCCTGTTTCTACTTTGTCTATTGCTTCTTCTTCGACGTCTACCTCAACTTCTGTTTGTGCCTCTGAGGCTGTACCTGTGGCTTCTACATCAACATCTACTGATATGCCATTCTTTACCAACAGTTCTCCGCCTTTGAGACAGCCTAAATGTGGATTTTGTTCTTTGTCAGCCGTAGCGGCGACAAACCAACCATCTACATCCAGAGATAGATCCACCCTAAATCCACCCTTTCCAGCATGGAATCTTTCAGTGCCTTCTCCATCCCTACCTATTTTACCAAGTCATCTAACAACGGTCTATCAAGCTGTAGAAAGCCAATGGACCAAAAAATGACCTTTGGAGGTTATCACCCAAGCGGGTGGTAAAAGGCCTGTTCAAATACCATGTCCACCGCTATTATAAAGGATGAGATTTAATTTTACGATCTAGCTCATGGGCAATTTGATCAATTTATGGCTTATTTTAAAGCCCTGTTGCATGTATCAGAGGAGACAGTGGATAAAGTTGAAATGCGAGACGTTCTGGAGGCGTTTTTACGAAATCATGAGCGAAAATACAGTGGCTCAGAATGAAATAGACTTTTCTTCTTTTCTTCTTTTCTTCTTTAAAAGTCTTTAATTGATCAATCTAGGTTAATTTCGTTCTCTACGCCCTCTCCATTCTTTCCCGTCATGCTATGACGGGTGGGGAGGAGTGTAATATCCTATTTTTTATTTTAATCGTTTTCAGTTCTAAAGTTCCAATAAATTCAGTTGTTAGACCTAGATTCTTCTGAGAAAAATAAAGATTAAAAAGGATCAGTGTTGAAGATCTATTGTTTTGACGTAACTATAGGATTTACAAATATTCTACTCTACTGGTATGTTTTCAATTGTGTTACTTCCATGGAAGTATTTATTTATTATCGGAATATAATAAGTAATTAGTAATTATTGTCTACTGCAGTTTTGGCTGGTTATCCATAGCAACCAAATTTCTGAACATATTGGCCTTCTCTTCTTTTGGCTATTTCTCATCTATACCAACGAATTGCAGAGTATGCTTACACTGTTGAAAGTACAAGACCTCTGATAAGGGGTAAGATACCATTGTTTAAATATTTATTATAATTTAAATAATTAAAGTAATATTAATGAAATTACATATTTAGTAGTAGTTAGTAGCAAAAATTAAATATAGAAAAGTAAGTCACTTTGGTTGATATGTAATATACGTTTTATTCTTAGGTAATGGGTGTAGGAGTGATTGTACTCCTATCTCAAGTGAAACAAAAGTGGAATAAGACACTTTATTATAATAAACTCAGTGAAAAGAGAACACCTCTAGATCATTCTTATAAACAATATGAAGGTGAAATGATATACCCGTTAAATGGTTGATTGGTTGATTATGTGTTTTTTTTGTGACTAACAACCAAATATACTATATTATTTTCGTTTATTTAGTGTCAAATAAGAGTTAAAGAAATCTATTACATTATTGTAAAACTATAACGAAATACATTTTTTGTAAAAGAAAGAAGTTACCTAATTTATGTTAAATTTTTGTTTTTTATCGAGAAGTACATATAGCAGGCCATATGGATATTCGTACAATAAAGAGCTCCCAACATTTGATGGGGTGTCATATGAAAAATAATGGTTTATAGTATGTTGTACAAATGTGAGTTGTTGTGAGGGGGGCATGCTCAGCAAATGATATATTTAGAATAGGTAGAATTAAGGAAATATTTGTTTTTTTTTATATTTATAAGGAAAGATAAAACAGTCAGTACTTAACATAACAATAAACAAGATACAGTTTTTCGGGCTTCTGATAGTCCTATTCTTCTTATTAAATTACATTCACTTAGTTTGATTTGGTATAGAAAAATTTGTATTGATCCCCTTTATGTATTAAAAGAGTAAAAACTATTTTTTATTAAACGTAAACAAATCTAATAGTATAACTTTTAGAGTATACCCATGTAATGATTAAATCTAGAG
>JABUQX010003833.1:5000-7500 GCA_015478945.1 Trachelipus rathkii | reverse complement strand
ATATATATATATATATATATATATATATATATATATATATATATATATATATAGAACTTTTTCAATAAAAGTGTAGGCTACGTTCGGATTTTAGCGTAATTTTGAAGAAATATTGGAAATATGCTATAAATAAATAAAGAAAAGAACATGAAAAAAATGTTGCAAATTCATCAATGACGAGAAAAAAATAGAAAAAAATAAAATTCCAAAAACGCTACAAAATGGGCAAGAAAAGAAACGTCTTAAACGTTTTTTTTTCTCTAATAAAACCATCTATACTCTAAAGGGGAGGATCCAACTTGCTGGCTGGTCCCCGCTGCCCCAATATAGCCTGAATTTTAGCTGCATTCTTGGACCATTTAAACATATCAGTCGTGCTTTTTTTGTTCTTCCTATATCCGTGTTGCAGGTTTTTTTTTGTCTGTAAAGTCATTCTTTCAGAATTTCAATTTTCAGCCCGTGTGCTTTTGACTATTACATCAACTGTATTTTAGAAATGACTTCTCAAATCCTGAAATATCTCATGATTGTAATCTGCTTGCCTATGGCGACATGTAACAGCTGATTTTTGATTTGTGCCTCAAAATTTCCAACCCATTTTACTTCTGAAAAGTGCAGTGGGAAAAATTTTCTATTCATTCGACAACATCGCCGCCAGGGCTTGTGCCAATCGGGCAAGATGCATCTTTTTTACTAGATAATTTCTTTGTATATGCAATACGTTTGGATTTGATCTTGGAATAAATTTTCAAAAAAAAATTTTCTTTTAAATTTTTAAAAAATTTTCTTTTGAGTATACATAAAATATATTTAAGTAAAAAAGATGCATCTTGCCCAATTGTACAAGCTCTGAAAATTTAATGTTGATCGGATGTGTAGAAAAAAAAATATTTCAATTTTTCACTTTTCAAATTAAAAAAAAATGGGTTTGGAAATTGGACAACGCTGAGCACAGAACTCAAAAAATCGAAAATGTTCTATGTGACTATTGTAGGTAATGGACCAATCTATGTATATTTCAAGTTTGAAGTCATTTCGCAAAAAATTCTGAAAGTTGATATGAAAATAGTCAAAAACATGGATTTTTAAAAATTGAAAATTCTGAAAGAATGACTACAGTCACAGAAAAACACCGGAAAACAACGTTTTAGAGGGCAAAACGCTACATTTGCGTTTATATAAAAAATCGGCTGAGTAAATTCCGAATTTTATGTCCATTTTTAGGTGGGGCTGAAAACTGGGGCCAGCCCCAGCCAAAGATTGAATCCTCCCCTAAAATAAAGGTATTTTGATAGTTTACATACAAGCACACGTGAATATTTGAAAAATTAATGTATTATAGAAGTTACTTCAAACTATTTTATTTATTTATTTATTTATTTATTTTTTTGGTAAAAGATAAATATTGAAATTTAATTTAGATAATATATGGACATAAAGATTAAAAAAAACAGCTTTTAACTTCCTACATATATATATATATATATATATATATATATATATAGGTGAAGGTTACCATAAAGGAAGGAAAAACTATAGATTTTAGAGAAAAGTTTATTTAGAAGAAAAGTTTACTATATATATGTAGAACATGAAAAGCAATGTATTTAAAAATTTTTTTTTTTTTTTTTATATATATATAATTACTTCCAGAGACACATGCTTGCCGTGGTACTACTTTTAGATCGTGCAACATTTTTAATGGTTTGCGAGTTATATTTATTTTTATTTTTAAACTAATGGGAGGAACTAAGGGTATACCACGCCGATGGCAGGAGTCGGGTCCTCGGCCTTCCGGGGAACACAGGGTAGGACTATTTCCCCCCCTCCGGGGAGGGTCTCCGGAACCCCCGCTCTTTGGTATTTGGGTGTCGCGGGGTTCCTCCACCTCCCTACGGGGTATGGAAAATGTCACCTGTTCCCCGCGGCTCGAGCCCCTACTTGGCCGTGTAAAATACTGTATATATAAAGTATTTTACACGGCCAAGTGAACCGGCGAGGGGGACACCTCTCGCTGAGGCGAGCTGCGACGCTAAGAGAGATCAGTTGCCAGCCATTGGGGTTGTATGGTTTAAAAAATAAAAAATAAATGCTTTCTGAAACCGATAAATGCGTCTAATACCACGACAAATAATTATATAAAGAGCCCCAAAAAAAAAAAAATTTTTTTAACCACATCTCCATTTACATTTTAGGTATATAAATAAACTTTCCTCAAAAAATATAGTTTTCAGCTTTTTTACATTTTCACCATATATATATATATATATATATATATATATATATATATATATATATATATATATATATATATATATATATATATATATATATATATATATATATATAACAACAACTATATATATATATATATATATATAAATTACTAGTGAACTGTTCAAAATAGAATATGTAATGTACTGTATAAACCGTATCTTTTGTTCAGTTTGATGTCCAACTTTCTCATATATTTGGTTAAGTTAAGTTAAGCTTCGTTTTT
>JABUQX010003832.1:0-28226 GCA_015478945.1 Trachelipus rathkii | reverse complement strand
CATGAGGGTATAGTTGTTACCTTGTTTTGATATGGTAGTGAGACTATGTCTGGAATAAGAAGTATAGTCTAAAGTTCAATGATATTTCAGATGGACAATCTTAGGAGCGTGCTAGGTGTGATAAGAATTAATAAAATGAGGAATGAAACTATTAGAGGAGTTGTGTGTGTGAAGAAAGGGTAATGAGAGAATAAATGAAAGTATGTTGAGATGGTTTGTTCATTGTGGAAAGGATGAATGAAGTCGGTTGGTTAAAGGGAACTGTTATAGTGGAGAGTGTGTTGGAACCGACCGGCTGGGGAGAACCGAAAGAAAGCTGGATTGAAGTCTGGGTGAACAATGTTTGAGGAGAGAAATTTGAGTTTGGCAGAGGTAGAATAAAAGGTGCCTGAAGGAGAGAAGCGGGTTTTTGTATGGGGCAATGGTTGTGGCCCACCTGGGCCAGATGAACCCTACATTGACGATTACCATAGTGAGGGCCCGTCGCTGTCCCATGAAGCTCTAGGGATTTTCTGTCTGTGGCGAGTTTTCACTAATTAATGGTACTGAGGGAGATGGTACTGGCTGGGCTTTCTTTTCGACATTTGTTATATTCTCCTACTGCTGTGCTTTTCCGAGCTTATGTAGCGCACCTTCTCCCAGTCTTGGGGGCAAAAGAGTAGATAAAGAAAGAAAGAATAATATATATATATATTAATATATATATATATATATTATAATATATTATATATATATATATTATATATATATATTATATATATATAATATATATATATATATATATAATATATATTATATATATTATATATTATATATATATATATATAATTATTATAATATATATATATATATTATATTTTATATTATTATATACTATATATATATATATATATATATATTATTATATATATATGAAGGAGAGTTAATTTCCAGGATCACCAATATTGTAGAATGTCTAGAAATACGGATGACCCTTATACTACGGAATGTTACTTCCCTTAGATATATATAAATATATATATATATATATATATATATATATATTTATATATATATAATAATAATCTATTAATATATATAATATATATTATATATATATATATATTATATATATAATATATACTATATAATATATATTTATATATATATATAAAATATATATATATTATATATATTATATATATATATATATATATATATATATATATATATATATATATAGAATAGATATTATATATAGAATACAGAATAGTATACTATACCGCTCTATCTTCGTGAACAGGATTATTAGTAATATATATTAAATATTTAAATTTAAGAGTTTCTATAACAGAAATTTTACAGTCAGGTTACAAATAAATAGGTATTTACCTGAATCAGAAACTAAGAGAAGAGCAGCAGACGGTATTACTTCCGATACCCCTCTTCTTAACCCGCTAAGGCTTTCGCTTACGGGGGTAGTTGTCTCAGGACCTAGCCTCTCATTCACCACGTTACCCTATTGTAGACATTTCGGAGGTGAGCGGTTCATCCAAACTATACTTTCGTCTTCCATACATACCTATTAAATTGACTTAGAAGGGGGTTAAATAACACCCTAGTTAGTTTTAATTTTTAATTGATTATTAACTACAAAACACAAAACTGTACAAACTTTACACTTACTCTACACATATATTCATATATCTTCACACAATACAATTATACAAATGAACATAGAACTACACCCTAGTTTAATATGAAACCGAGGTGGTCTTAAAGTTAATTTGTTAAGAAATTTAGCAATGATGCGAACAGTCCGAGAGCAAGGGAGTAAAATGGGAAAATATATATTCTTTATTCTTACAATATTAACAACAATAGCAATAATTCTTTAAATTTATTAACCGTAAGTATAATGACGTATTTTAGTCTATAAGATAAAAGCACTGTTTCTTAAGTATATATTATATTATTATTGCTTAACTTTTTCCACGTTTCTTTTTATTCAATTCATTAATTTTCAAGTTTACAACTATATTAACATAAAAACCACGAGATGGGAAGTATTTGTAATTTCCGGGAGAAGTTCAACGTTTTTGGGTAACCAAATCCTCAACAGAGGAATTATAGTTAAGAAGCCTCTTCACAATGAAGCTTAGCAAAAGGGAACAGCATTAGAATTCTAGGACTAGAGAAAGCTCACAAAAAGAAGCCTAGAAGAACTTTCATCACCAATGAAGTCCTGCATTTAGGATAGCCCTGCGATAGAACCCTGGGGAAAACATAAAACAAAGGGGGTTATGCTTTCACCAGTTTTCTCTTTATTATATTCTATTAGTTATTTTATTCATTATAAATTATAAACTTAATCTTTAATTTTAACTTTCATTTTAAGTAGAACTTACCCTGGACTGGTAAGCCGTACTGGGAGGGGTTCTATTTATAAGAAGGGAACTGCAGGATTGAAAGCTGGGAACGAAGATACAGCGCGGGAGCAACTGGAATATTGGGAAAACTTTTACTTAGATATAATATTCTTAAAGTATTTTAAACATTTGAATTAATTTTAGCCATAACATCATTTATTGTTAACTTAGATTTAATTAATTTTTCTATATTATTACTAACCTGTTGGTTAAGTCTTGGTATGAATATACCTTGGTATGAATTCTAATATCAACATAAGAACTTCATCAGAGTGTCAATGGTGTCGGTGTCCAATATAATATTAATAAATAAACTTGAGACACAACTATATTATTTAAACAAAGTTTTCAAAAATCATAAATTCCAAGAACTAATACATACTAAGAATCTAAGGCTGGAATATAGATATAATATTATTAGTAGTAACAATCTATTATCTTAATGATTTCCATAAATGAATCCATATAATGAACGAGGGATGAAAAATGACTTTAATAACTATACATAATAATACTCCGCTTCAAAACACTTAAAACAAAAATAAAATAAAAAAGAAAGGGGGATTTTCACACCCCCTTACATATATATATATACATATATATATATATATATATATATATATATATATATAGTATATATAATTATATATATATATATAATATATATAATATTAATATATAGATATATATATATATAGATATATATTATATAATAATATATGTTGGAGGAAAGGATACGACGATGCAAAAACTGTATAGTTGGAATTGTTGTAATGCAGAAGGTTGGCAGTGCAATTAAATTCTATTGGTGGATGTAAAGGGACTAGTTTTGAGTGCGCTTAGGCTTCTTACATGAGTATGTTGTTCCTGTGTTAATTTAATAGTAGTGAGACTATGGTGTCAGGAATATGAGGTATAGATCTAAAGTACAATTGTTCAATGGACACATCTTAGAGAAAAAAAGTGGATTAAGTTAGTAATGGAATGCCTGGAGGAGAGAAGAAATGTGAGTTGGCAGAGGCGAGGAGAAAGAATTGCATTAATAGGGTGAATTTCGGGGTTTTGATGAGGAGGAGACCTCATTTATTGGTAAAATCGTCAGTGTTAGGGTGTCATCCATTGGCCCAGGTGCCCACAACCAACCCCCCTCACAAAACCCCGCATTCACTCCTATTTAGGCACCTTTATTCTCGCCTCTGAAAAACTCACATTTTCTTCCTTCAAACATTCGATTTACTGCACTCAATCCACTTTTTCTTCGCGTCTCCCAGCCGGTTGGTTCCCAAACACACTCGCCATGATACATCCCTTAATCAACCCGGAACTATCATTTATCCTTGTCCACATGACAAACCATCTCAATACTTTCATTTATTCTCTCGTTTATCCCTTTCCTTCACACCACACAACATTCTAATACGTTTCATTCCTCATTTTAATCAATTCTTCTCACACTCTAGCCATCCCTAAGATTTTGTCCATCTGAAAAACACATTAAACTTTAGATCTATACTTCTTATTCCAGACCATTAGTTCTCACTACTGTACAATAACACAGGTAATAACATACCCTCATGTAAACCCTAGCGCACTCAGACTTAGTCCCTTACATTCACCAATGATTTTTAATTTACACCAGCCACCCTTCCTTGCCATTCACAATTCCTACTAACTCTGCATCATCCCGTTCCCTTTTCATCCAAAAGTATACCCTAAAATTTAAACTCAGACACTTTTCCAGTTGCTCACCATCTAACATAAAACTTCACACTGAGGGACTATCCTCACTCAGAATCCATAACCCTACATCTTATCATATGTTTACTTTCAAGCCTCTCCTTTACACACACTGCCAAATCTTCTACCAATCCTCTCAATTTCTTCAGATTGCCCACACAAAACAAATCATCCGCATATATAATAGGTAGGGCACCTCCACTCATCTCCATTCTCCATCAATTCTAACACCATTTCCTGTCCCCACCTCTAATTCTTTCATAGACCCATCCATATACAAATTAGAATAACAGGAGACATAAACACAACCCTGCTCACTCCGCTATTAATACTAAACTAATCACTTTTAACACCATTTATATTCTTACAAACGCCTCACTATCGTCATAATACTTTTGATTCCATTCAGAAGCCTTACCCACCAACACATATATCACTAAACACCTGCCCATAGAGCTTCCCTATTAACCCTAACTCATACGCCGTTTGCAAATCCAATAAACCTAAATAAAATTAATTCTTCTTCTCCCTCATTTTCTCAAATCATTTGTTTCAATGTAAACGATTGATCCACACATCCTCTTCCACTCCTAAACGCACCTTAGTTCTTCACCAATCAGTCCTTCAGTCACTTATGCACTCTTTTCTACCAAACACCAGCAAATTCTTCTACAACACTCAATAAACTAATTCCCCTATAATTTCTACAGTATCCTTTTTATCCCGTTTACCCTTATATAAGGGTACTATCACTGGCGCTCCTCCAATCCCTCGGAACCTATACCCTCCATTAACGCTTTATTACCACAACTTCCATAATCCAATCAATCACCAGCTCGCCTCCGTTCTTGATCAATTTCACCAGTAATTCTCATCATTCTTACCTTAGATTTGTACCATTCTTCAACTTCCTCACCTGCTATACCCATTACCTCCTCCTTGCTCAATAACCTCATCCCCAAAATAACCTATTCCTTCTGCACCATCAAACCCACCACACTTCACTATCGACCTCTCATTACTTCATTTATGGTTATGCAAGATTTTCCGAAATGTTCTTTCACACTCCCCTCACATTCATTTCATCAGCTACAAAAAGCACCATCATTATTCATTTTTCTAAGCAGGTTCCCCTATTTCATTCTAACCTTTCGCGCTTCCTCAGAAGAGGCTTCCTATTCCCTTGAAGTCCCCATTCAGCCTCCTTCCCAAACTGTTCATATACCTCTTCTTTTCTCCTAACGTATGCATCTTTTATATTATTCTTTTTTTTTTCTTCCTTATTATAATTCAAGCATATTTCTTTTTGAAACATTCATCATTGGCTTTAGTACATTCAACCACGTTCCTTTTTTACTTTTAACAGCTTGCATCACCTCTATCATTCCATCACTCACTTGTTAACCTTCTTACTTCCTGCTTTAGCACATCCACATACTTCTTTGCACTGCTAAACATTTTAGCTTCCTTCATATTGCTTCCAGATATTTAGCTCAGTTTTCACTGTGTACATTCAACTGATTTAACTTGCGATCAGCGCTTACATACTTATTCACCTTGTTCACTTAACTTCTCGAACTCTTAATAACCCCTTCCGTTTCCGGAATCACCTTTCCTTCCATTCCAAAGCCCCGACTTAACGTAATTTACATAGAACAACATAATGATCCGATTAATCCCATTCCTAAACCCCTCACTGATTTAACAGTCAAAAACCATACTTCAACATCTCCTTCTCACCAACACAAAATTCAATTTCATACTTTTCCACCTCGAACCAGCTCTACCTACACCAAACTCTAGTATACTTATGATACTCTTATGTTTAAAGAAAGTATTACTTACACACATACCTCTCTCTCACAGAAATCATTCCCTTCCTACCATTTTCATTTTTCTCCCGACACCCCAAAACCACCTGTAATACCATCCCTTTTTGATCACCTTTCACCATTTAGGTCCCCAACACTATCAGAAGCTTCTACTCACCCATCCAAAACACCATTTCAATTTATCCCAAAAAATCGTACTCACTTCAACGTTTCGGGATGATGACCATATATATATATAAATATTATAGATATATATATATTATATATATATATATATATATATACATATATATATATATATATTATAATATAATACTATACATATAATATATATATATATATATATATATAATTATAAATTATAATATATATATATATATATATATTATATATATATATTATATTTATATATATATTATATATATATATATATATATATATATATATGAGGTGTGTGGAATAGAGAAAAAGCGAATATAGAATATATTGCTAAAAGTATTCGGCCGAATACCGAATATTTGGCCGAATAATCACTTCGCTATTCGGCCGAATAGTTATTTCAAAGTTCGGTCATCCATTTGGGAAAAATAAAGAAAACTTACACTGGTCAACAAAAAAAGGTGAAATTTTTCTTGGATTGACTTTTTTGTAGCAGATATATAGTAATTTGGAGGTGCTGATTCCATATATATTCTCGGATTTGCTGTATCACATCCGTTTTCGTGTGCAATCATGGATTTCTATTTTTTTGCATATTCCCTAGAATGACAAATTCTGTGCGCACTACGTTGGCTGATTACGTTAATTCTTCCGCATATAATTTACAGTTAGCAAGCATGTTTTTACTGCGTCGATATTCGGGAAGCATGTGGTAATTTTAGTACGTTTACATGTATGGATGCCAATGACTGGGATGATGCTATCATCCATCTGATAATACAGTCGGATCGGTCCGTCATTAGTATTCACCAGGATGACTGAACGATTGTATGAGGAGTTGTTATTTGCCGAAGTTGTCCCTGAGATATTTGGCGTCGACGGTTGCATGAAAAACTGGGACTACGGACCCATGGCACAAGAGTAACATTTTATCGTTAACAGAGAAAGCAGAGCTCGGCAGGCTCTTCCAGTTCAGATGGGAACCTTGGGGTATATGCAGTGAAGTTGCAGAGCCTACTTACTCGCTTGGACTCCAGCATACGATGCAGGTTGAGTGGCGATGTTTATTGACACTTTCCAAGAGCAGTGTTAACAGTGGGTTGATTACACAACGCAAAGGTATGCTTCCCCCGGTATCCTGAAATTAGGGTACTCGGTAACGATGAGAGAGGAGTATGCAAAAATCAAGACAGTTGGAGAGGCTACAATATCAGTAAATTGATGGTAAAATATGCGTCGACCTCAAAATTGTAAACATTTTGCTCGGTCTACAAAGCAGGTTTCACCAAATATTCCTGCTTCCTGTGCTATTGGGCAGCCGGGCGGGCAAAGGATCACTGGACCAAAAGAGATGGCACACCGAGGGAAACCTTTGACGCCAAGGTGACTAGGAACATCGGTACGTACCACTGTACAAGAGAGAAAAAACAATAATCCATTACCTCCACTACACATAAAACTAGTTTTTGATTGAAACATTTGTTGAAGAGCCCTGGACCAATAGATGGTGAATGCTCGCGTATATATGCGCAACGTTTCCTGGTCTGAAGTGACGAGAAGAAAAAAGTGGATATTTGATGCCAACAAATACGGCACTTCTCCGTGATGCTGCCTTTGCTAGAACAATGACTGTGTTAGAGGCAAGAGCGAGGAATGCTTTTTCAGATGTAGCACAGAATTTCTGGGGAAAAGTAAAGTCCGAGAACCACTAAACATTGTACAGGAACTGCTAAGACAGTTTTTCATTCTCATGAATGTAGAGTGAGCTATAAAGTGCACTACTTACAATTCTCACTTAAGAAAATGTCCGGATAACCTATGGTGATGTTTAAGTCATGAGCAGGGTAACGCTTCCATCAAGATCTAAAGTTCATGGAGGGACGTTTACCAGGGCACAGTGGATTCAATATGATAACCGACATTTGTTGGAGGCTTGGATGAGGATATTCCAGACAGCTGATGCCCACAGTAAGATCGTCTACGAAGAAAAGTTACTACCATCGTAGGTATGTTTACATTAAGTAAACCCATTCCTTCTATTACATTCATTGTTGTCCCATATTACTCTTTATTCATAGTTGTATTATAGTTTTAACATATATCTATCAAAGACATGTATCATATCATTGCGATTTGTTTCTCTCCCTTCATATATCCAAATATAATATATATAAATTATATTATATAGATATATATTATATATATTCTTTTTTTTTATATTATATATATATATAATATAATATATATATTAATATATATATATAATATATATATATATATATAATATATATATATATTTATATATATATATATATATTATAGTATATATATTATTATATATATAGATATATATATATCCAATAACTATGTGCATAGACCTTAGTGAATATTTAAAAAATCATATAATGTTTACAAAATCTGTGTTACACACAATATCTCAACAAATGCGATGTGAAATGTATAAACAATTTACATTTTTGGAATCAGCACATCATTAATCAATTGCGAAAACCGTTAAAAACAAAATTTTTAGATTTACCAAATAGTTATACACAAAGTAATAAAACAAAAAGTAAATAACTATTTTTTACCTATAGCAAACTTTCAATATTAAAAATAATTAAATGAAATTGAAAAGTTTCCTAGTTAAAGATATTAAACTAACTTATTTGAATAAGCTCTAGGTTAAAATGACAGAACATTAGCAGTTCTCCATTTCAGGATAACCTAATTTTTCTTCTTGGCTTCAAAATAATTTCCCCGCTGTTATAAAAATTCTGTTCACTTCGACTGATGGACGGGGAGCGAAGAGGTAATTTATTGCTAGTTTTTTCAAATTCATAAAAACTATTTCCAAGTGTTTTTCCACACATTGAAGGAATATCATTTCTTCAGCAGTCAAAGTTAGTCAAACGATATATTTGTTATTTCTCTGATTGTAAATTCGTATGTAGCATTTTACTTTATGTACAAATAATCACATCGTCAGAAGAATGGGACTTTCTTTTTGCCTCTCACTTCTTTTCTGTATGACGATTTGATGCCACACAATTTCTTTAAAAAACAATCCATTAAAAGAAGTGAAAATGGAACCTTCAGCAGTTCACTTTTCCCACTTACGTGATCAATCGTCAGCAGAAGAGTCAGGAGATAAATTTTCATGCATTTCTTTCCATGCCTCAACGACCATATCTTTTACTGATTCATCTCTGATTCATGTTGAAAAAATTAGCTTGAATCGCAATCTAAGAAGTAGCTACACACAAAGACTTATCACATAGAAACTTAGAAAGCTTTTTTCTATGATTTCTTAAAACTCATTCAACGAGTGTAATTATATCCACTGAAGCTTTTTGCTATTTAATTGCCTTATTAAAAATATATTTATGCTAAATGAAGGATCACTTGGGCGGACTGTTACTTTCACTTTAATGCTGTTAGTACGTTGTCAAATGGCTCAGGTTAAAATGGAATAATTTTGCCACTGAAAATCACGTCAACATTTTCTGATTGCATTCAGCAGCATATATGGATAGGGGAACTTTTGTTCAAACAAACTTTTAAGCAATTCATAAGTTCTGTTCCAGCGTGTAAAAACGTCTTGAATTAATTTATGTTGTTTGACATTCAGCTGCATCTGCAAAGTTTTAAGCGTTTGCAGCATGCAGTGCTGAATGGCGAAAAAATGCAGGGGGATATGCTTCTGCCAAGTAAATAAACTATCTTTAACAGACTTCTGAATAATATTGGATCGTGAATGCATAGTTGCAACATCTGTGAATAAAACATTCTGAAATTGATAGCAAAGCCACTCTCCCTCTATACTAGCATAACCATGTTTGGTCCAATTATCCCGTATCACTAAAGGAATTCTATTTTTTAGAATATTGAAAAAATGTCAAAGGCCCCTTATAGGATCTGACAAATGACAAAGAATTTCGCCATATTGGCTAACAAAATTTGCGCTTATATTTTTATTTTTTTGGAAAATAAGTTCTATAAAATTCAATGTTTAAATATGAAATAACTTTCCCTTATGTTGACGTAATTTATTGTTCATAAAGCTCAATATTCGGCCCGAATTGTTCGGCAAAAAGCCGAATTACCGAATATGTCGGTATTTTTGGCCGAATACCGAATACTTAACGAATATTCTCCATCTATATATCTTTATATATATACATATATATATATAATATATATAGTATATATATTATATATATATATACTATATAGATATATAATATATATATATATATATATATATAGGCACTGATCCGTAAAAGGAGTTACATTAAAAAGACACGATTCGAAAATCGCAGATCCTACTCTTGCAGCCCTGGCAATTGTGACGTGGTAGCTAAAAATCAATAGAAGAGCGCGATATTGCCACAAGTTGTTTTTGTATATTCAATGTTAATTTTTATATGCTAATTTTTTTTAATTTTTTTTTAAGGGCTCGAGCCGACGGAGGAACAAGGGGACGAAAGCCCCCCTTGGTTCGAGCCGACGGTGGGACCGAGAGACCCTGACTCTTTCCATCTTGCTATTTATGGGTATTCATTCCTTTAGTTAAAAAAAAAAAAAAAAACCTTGATTGGCAACCTTGGCGCACTATTGCCTTGAAATTATCGAAAAAAAAAATCGATTACATCGTTCTTCGATATATATCGGTTAACTTCTTTTTAAAGGACAAGATTCCTATATAATATATATTATATATATATATATATATATTATTATTATATATATATATATATAATAGATTTTTATATATATAAAATATAGAGTAAATATACCCAAATAATATATATATATATATATAGATATATTATATATATATATATATTATATATAAAATATTATTTCATATATAGGCAGCGAAGTAGTTGGAGTCACCTTCAGAAAAAATTAAGGGACAATGTTTAACAACAATTAGAATGATCATACCCATTCACACTTTCAGTTTATTCAAGAAGTTAATGAGAAGTTATGTATTTAATATGAAATTAGTGGTAGTAGTAGGATCATACATTTTACCAAATATCTGATCATCGATATGTAGCAATACATAAATGTAGTATTAAATGTATTCCTTCGCCATATAATCTGTTAGTTGCAAGTTAATACTTTTAGCCTTAAGTTTTCAACAGCTGAATTTGTATTGTCAATTGACGGTTCATTAGTCAATAAATCCTTACGTTTTCTCTAGATTTTTTAAAATTATTTTTCAAATTTGGCATTGAAAAGTAGTCTTAAATTGTTTAAAATTTTATTGCAAATGTCAACTAAACAAATCTCAATCTTTATTAAATTTTTAAAATCACGTTCCTTTTCTCAATGTTCGCCGTGTATTTTATTATATATATATATATATATATATATATATATATATAATAATAGTTTGTTAGTATTGGATATTCATGAGGGTGTTATTATATTTGTAGTGTATAGTAAATAGTATATATGTATATATATATAGTAATAGTATCTATAAAGGGTTTAGTATTATTTGTATTATACTGTGTGCAGTTTCTTTCTTCAATCTATCGCTTTTCTCCGCGAGAGAACTGGGGGGGTGAGAGGTGCGGTGAGCGAGTGCGTCGAAAAGAAAAGCAAGTTAGGAAGAATATTGGACAAATAGTCGAAAAAGAAAAGCCCAGCCATTACCGCCCCCTCATGATACCTTTATATTAGTAAGAACTCTGCTTCGCAAGTTCAGAAAAATTACACCGCTAGAGCTTCACGGGACGCGACGGACCCTCACTATGGGATATCGTCAGTGTAGGTTCATCCCTTGGCCCGGAGCTGTGCCACAAACCATACCCCCGCACAGAACCCCGCCATTTGATTTTCCTATCATTGCACCTTTCTTCTCGCCCTCTGACAACTGCAATTCTCTACTGCAGAAATTCACTTTAACTTAATCAATCCAATTTTTCTTCGGTCTTCCAAAGCCGGTCGGTTCCAACACACTCGCCACGGATACATCCGGCTTTATACCAACCGACTATCATATCATCCTTTCCACATGACCAAAACCATCTCAACATACTTATCATTTATTTCTTCCGTTTACCCCTTTCTTCACACCACACAAACAGCTCTCTAAGACGTGTTATTCCTCATTTATCAATCTTCTCACACTAAGGCACGCCCCTAAGATTTGTCCATCTGAATCACAATGAACTTTAGACGTATACTTCTTTATTCAGGACCGTATATTCTCGACTACTATACAATAACACAGTAACCAACCATACCCGTTATGTAAGAACCAGCAGCATGAAGACTTATCCCTTTACTGTCCACCAACGATTTAATTGCGCAGCCAGCCACCTTCCTGCCGAGTTAACAGAACTATTCCTACTAGCACTTTGGCATCATCCTTCCTGTTTTCATCCATATATATGCCTAAATATTTAAACTCATACACTTGTTCCAAGCTGCTCACCATCTAACACAACCTTTCTATACCTAGGGACTCCTCACTCACAAGTGAGGCATAGACCCTTACTCTTATCTACGTTTTACTTTCAAACCCCATCCTTGTTTACACACCTCTGCTAAAAATCTCTACTTCCGAATTTTCTCCAAAGCTTTTGTAGCCGTGCTGTCAGTGTGTGGCTAGCCAGCACCAGACTGAGGAAGATCCTAAAGCAGCTTTCGGGAAAGAAACGCCACTTATCGTGACAACGCTCACTCTCTTCAACACCTAATATTCTTCAATTGAAGGTGGTTATCCAAGACTTGAAACCTAGCACACTTTCACTCGCTTCAGATTCACCACACAAAAACAAATCATCTGCATAATAATAGGTAGGACACCTTCCACTCACCTCCAATTCTCCATCATTCTAGGTGACCAATTTCCTGCCATCCCCATCATCTAATTCATATCATAACCCCAGTCACATATACAAAGAATTAACCAAGGAGACATAACACATCCCTGCCCAGGTCGTGTTATTAAATTAACAATTCACTTTTGAACACGGAGTTTATTGCTTAGCACAACACGTTGCTGAGGTGGTGGGCGCGGGGCATACATACTTGTTTGATTTGGCAGTCGGAGAAGAGACTACCACGGAGGGGAGCGCGCATAATATCACTAACACAGAGCTTTCCTATTAAATTTCCTATCATATGTCTGTGCAAGCATAAAACCTAATACAATTTATTCTTTCTCCTCTATTCTCATCATTGTGTTTCATGTAAGAGATTTTTGAACCACACAATGTGTCGCATCATACGCACCGCTAAACGCACCTATGTTCTGTGCGGACCGAATCAGAGTCCATCAGTCACTCTGGACGGAACTGCTCGGACCAAAACACGGCGCGGCGCAAGCAGTTATATCTTCTCGTACAACACTCAATAAACTAATTCCCCTATAAATCTCCTCCAAGTGCTGTCGTGGAATTATACCTCCATTAAAACGCTATAAGTTAGTGATCGGTGACTTCAAATCCAATCAATACGTGATCTCGTCCTCTCGTTCTTTATCAAATTCGGACAGTTAATTTCATCTTATACTGTAGATTTACCATTCTTCAACTTTGCGTCACTCTACCTATTACCTCCTTCCTTGCTAATGACGTCAGGTCCTTTCTGCAAAATACCTATGTCCTTTCTTGCACCCATCAACCCACACACATTCACTATCACCTCGTTTCATTACTTCCAAGTTTGAACAGGATTCCGAAAGTGTGTTACTTCTTGTCCATTACTCGGCCGTGTCATCCACTTCATCAGTTACAAGAAGCACATCCTATTCATTAGCTAAGCATATCCCCCGTGTATTCTCGAATTTTAAGCGCTTCTGCGCGGCTGTCCTTCAGAAGAGTACATTACTGGAGGAATTCTGCTTGATTTCCGTGTAGTTCATGCCTTGCTGTCCAAACTGTCATTACCTCTTTGTCTTTTTCTACCGTATATGCAGCCTTTTTCAGGTCGTCGTGTTTTATCACTCCTTATATTATCGTGATTGCACATCTTTCTTTTTCAGAGCAACTCTCTAGTCCATGGTGTTGAGTAGCATAACCAGCGCTTCGTGTTTTGAGTTGTTAGCCGCGTATGATCTCCTCTTCATTTTCGTAGCTATCGTCTGGCGAGCGTCACTTAAACAGATTCTTACTTAATTTCTTGTGTTTTATACTATATATATATATTATAATATATGATATATATATATGATATATAGTATAATATATAGTATATATATATATATATATTATAGATTATATATAAGATATATTATATATAATCTATATATATATCTTTCACACACTTGATCCTCCAGGCAACATATATCGATCCACCATTTGCACATTCATAATCACATAGCTGTAAAGTACACACCCATCTTCTAGATAACACTTTACAAACATCCCTGACTACTCAATTATCCCGGTGTTTGTGGGGGAGAAGAATTTCCGACATCGTATGTTCTGCGATCGTCGTAGAGTCCGACTTAAGGGACGTTGATAGTTGGGTTGGCTGCCTATACCATCTATTTCTTGCCGTAGGAAATGCTGATGTAGGCCTCCGGAGAGAGGTCGTGATCGCCGGTAAACGGCCTTCATCTTTCGGTCAAATTGTATGAATCGCCTTTTCCATTTATTGGGTACATGGAATGTCAGAGATATAGTGAGGAGAAGAGGAGAAGAGGTAATGGATGTATTCTAAAAGGGCAAATTTATTGCTTTTCGCATTTTTCTTTGGTGACTGAAACAAAGATGGAAAGAAACGGTGAAATATGAGTGGATGTGGTGTGAAGTGTGTGTGCTGGTGTGGAAAGAATGAGAGAGGAAGAGAAGGAGTTGCAATTTGTGGTAAATTGACCTGTGGTACAAAGCTATGCTAGACTTTGTGTGTGTGAGATCCTAGAATCTAATTGAGTTAAATTTAAGTTTGAAAAGGTCAAGGCTTATGTGTGGTGGACGAAAATAATAGGTCATCTTGAGGAAACGTTAAGAGAGTTACGATTTTTTGGGATATCTGAATGATGTTCTGAATGGGGTTGAGTAGGAGGCTTCAGATGATTTTGTTTAGTTGTTTTTTGGGGGGACCTGAATGGGTGGATAGAGTGATCAAAAAATGGATGAGATTACAGGTAGGTTTTGGAAGGTAGGCGGGAGAAAAATGGAGACTGGTAGGAAGGTGATTGATTCTGTGAAGAGATAGTGTATGTGTGTAAGTAAATACTTTCTCTTAAACACAAGAGTATCCATTAAGTATACTAGAGTTGGTGTAGGTGAGATGGTATACGAGTAAAGTATGATGATTCAGTGTTGGTGGAAGAAGGAGAGTTGAAGTATGATGGTGTGGATGTTTTAAATCCAGTTAGGGGATTTAGGAACTGAGGAATGTATCGAGATCATTTATGTTGTATCTGTTGTAAAAATAAAGATTTAGTGGGGGCTTGGATGCGAGAGGAAAGGTGATACTGAAAGGAGCAGGTAAATGGAAGGAGTGAGAAGTATAAGGTTGAGCAAGACAAATGAAGGGATTATTGTATTTGTAAGAGCGCTCGCTAGTAAAACGGATTGAATTGTGAACAGAATGGGTGATCAGGAGTTATCGTGTATGGTTTATATTGTGCTCTAATATAAAGAGAAGCAGTTGTTAGTAGTGCAAAGGATGTATGTGGATGTGCTAAAAAGTAGGAAGTAAGAATATTAACAGTGAATGGTGGAATGAAAGAGGTAATGAAAGCCGGTTTAGAACATTTATTGCTGATGATACTGATTATTAAAAAGCAAATGATGAAGACTTAAAAGAAAGAAAGAAAGATTATATAAGGAGGAAAAAAAGAGATACTAAAAGGTGTATACGTCGGAGAAACAGAGTAAGATGAAACAGTTTGAAGAGAGGATGAATGAGGACTTTACAAAGGGAATTAGGAAGCTCTTCTGGAAGGAAGCGCAAAGGGTGAAAGAATGAGAGGAATAATAGGGGAATTCTGCTTATGAATCTAATGAATAGGGGATGCGTGCTTTTGTTACTTGATGAAATTGGCGCTTTTGGGAATGGTATGTGAGAGATGCTGTTGAGAAAGAGAACAACAATTCGAAAATCTGCCACAAATATTAACAGTAATGAAGAGGTGATATGTGAATTGTGTGTGTTTGTAATAGTGGGTAGGATGAAAAATATTGGGATTGTATAGTGATTGGATGAGTTGGTTAGATTAGTAAGGAGGAGGTTAATGGGTAGATGTGACACCAAAGTTAGAAAGAATGGAAATTCTGAGGTATAGTTGAAGTATTTACTGGTGACAATGATCAAAACGAGAGGCGAAGATGAGTGATATTGATTGAGAAATTTGAAAGTTGTATGAGAATAAAGCGTTTATGGTAGTAGCTTCAAAGGGTGGAGGAGAGCAAATGTGTTGTTAATATAGTACCCTTAGTATAAAGTATATATATGTATGTGAACTGTAGTAATTTTATAAGGAATAAGTGTAATTGGAGTGTTGTAGGGAAGGTATATGCTGGCGTATTTTAGGTCCGAAAAGAGTGAACGTCGAGTGGATCTGAATGGAGGTATGTAAGTGAGAGAAACATAGGTGGCGTTTAGGAGTGGAATAGAGGATAGTGTTGTGGATCAGAATCTTTACATAACAAATTGATTTGAGAAAAAATGATGGGAAGAAGAAATATCAAAAAATTGTTATTATAAAGGGGTTTATGGGATTATGAACAACAGCCGATTAAGTGTGATGGTGAGTGGAAAAGGTATTATGCAGGTAGTTAGTGAATATATTAAGGTGTATGGATATAAGAAAGCTTCGAATGTAATCAAAGAGTTAGGAATGTGTTACTGATAGTTGAAGTCCGTGTTGGTAAGAATAAGAATTTGGTCGAAGGTGTGAGTGGATTTCAGATTAATAGCGGAGTAAGACAGGTTGTGTTATGTCTTATTAGATTTGTATATGGATGGGGTTATGAAAGAATCCCGAGGTTGGGATGGCACGGTAATGCTGTATAGAATGTGGAGAATAGGAGATGAGTGAGAGGGTGCCACCTACACTATATATGCGATGATTTGGTTTATGTGGAGATGGATCTGAAGACGGAGTTTGTATGGAGGTTGGTAGAAGATTTAGCAGGGGTTTGTAAAAGGAGGGCTTGAGAAGTAAACGTGGATAAGAAATAAGGATATGGTTTAGAAGTGAAAGAGACACAATACCATCAAGTGATGAAAAAGTAAATATGTTTAGATGGTGGAGCAGCTGGAAACAAGTGTCTGAGTTTAAATATTTAGGGTATTATGGCTGGATGAAAGGAACAGACGACTGAGGTTCCAACCAGTAAGGGAACAGAATCTGCTCGAAGGCAGGAGTGGCTGGTGGCAATTCAATCGGCTTGTGATGTTTAAAGGGGACTAAGTCTTGAGTGTGCTGGGTTTTACTGAGGTCATGTTTTACCTGTGTTATTGATATCAGTAGTGAGACTCATGGGTCTGAATAAGAAGTAAGCGATATAAAGTTCAAGTGTGTCAGCATGGACATTTAGGGGTGTTGCTAGTGTGTCGGTAGAAGAATTGATAAAGTGAGAAATGAACGTATTAGAGAGGTGGTGTGAAGTGTGAAGAAAGGAGGTAAATGAGAGAATAATGAAGTATGTTGAGATGGTTGTGTCATGTGGACGAAGGAATGAAATGATAGTCGGTTGGTTAAACGGATGTATTAGTGGCGAGTGTGTTGGAATCGACCAGCTGGGGGACTGAAGAAAAAAGAGATGCTCAACCAACCCACCACTGAGTCAGATACAGCGAATGTCTTTGAAGGAGAGCAAATGTGAGTTTGGTAGAGGCAGGAGAAGAAAGGGGCAAACAGGAGTGAAATGGCGGGGGATTAGTGACAAACCACGGGGATATGCGTGTGAGCACCGGGCACGGCCAACCATGAAAACCTAACCATATATAAAACGAAAACTCACCCATAGATCACACCATCGATATGCATTCATCGAAGCTTAGGTGATTTTCTCGACTCCGCGAATAACATTACCCACATAAATTAATGGTACGAGGAGCTAGTTAAGCTAGGCTTTCTTTATCGACTTGTGTCATGAGTACTTCTAACTAGCTTAACATTTTATATCAGATGCCCGTCTACGCGCCACCTCACTCCATTAATTGAAACACAAACATACTCAAGTAAGATAAAGAACAAAAGAAAGCACCAACCACAACATACTATATAATTCACTACGTAGTATATATAATTAATATTAATATATATAGCACAACCAATCACCTCATATAATAAAATAATACCCACACCCAATCACACTATAAACAACTATAGACTACACTAATATACCAACAAACCCCACCCACTCATCCTATAATACTAAATAAATATAATAAAATAATATATAAAACACACCGGAATGCTATTATTCTTATTCTTGATGTATATATTATTTTTCATCTAGATAATTTATAGAGTTAATAATATTTGAAAACGAATTCATAGTAGACGCACGGCAGGCCGAGCGTGCTGACATGCCGACCGCTTCGCTTGAGCTCTCGCCCCAAATAGCGAGCCGGCAAGCCACAGCCAAGAGATAACCAGCTAATATATCAGAGAGAGAAAACTCCTCTACTATCGTATCACCTAATCTTACTCAGAACAACCCCATAATAAAATTGATTAAAAAACTTCTCACATATCGTTAACACATTGAATCATAATACTAAACCCATCGCTCTTTAAAAAAATTTTAAAATTAAAAAAAACTTGAAAACGTAAACAACATACACAACCAACTTTCCAAACCATATGGAAGCTTCCACCACACCGATACTATCCTCGCACACTACACTCAATTATTCTTTCTCTTGCTTGACGTTTATTTGACATCATTTTCATTATTAATAAAAAACTTCTCCAAAAACGTAAAGAAAAAAAACTAGACAAATGACCCTATTCTACTATCCATAAAAAAATATCAACTCGCACCTCATTTAATCTCTCCATCCAAAACTTCTTTTTTTTTCAGAACTCTTATATTCTCTTCCACACTAATATAAATTACTACTACCTCACTCTACACTGACCATCACACTCTCTGATTCAGGATAAAACAATATCTCCTCACATACTGCTGAATAAACTTTTTACATAAATTGTTATAGACAATTTCATTTCCATCTACTGCTTTTTTTAGCAGGTGTTTTCCTTACAATCAAAACTTCTAAAATAACTAATATTATAATTATACTAAACTTCCACACCAACCATCTTTAAATCCTGAGCATACTCTTCTTGTTACGTAACTCCATACTTAAGACAAGCTCTTGGAACGATCAATTCCCAGACTCCTCACCTCTCTCTCTCTCGGATGAAGAAAATTTAGAGAACTCTCTTCTGAACTTTAAAAAGTAAGTAAAAATAATAAAAAAATAAGCCTTCGTAATAAATGAACCATATTCCTAAAATTATAACGACAATTTTAATTAATTAATTAAATTAATTTTTAACCTTCTAACCACATAACCGCTATACAACTAACACATGATTCTCATATTGCCTTCTCAAAGGCCTTATCTCTAGGAGAAAGAAATGCAAATGTTTGGGGTTAGTATAACTTTTATTTCATGGATGTAATAAAAACTTTTTAAAATTATTCATATTTTATTCTATTAAGTTTATTTTTTGATAATAGAATCTTTATATATTATATATATATATATATATAATACTATATTATATATATTAATATATAATATATATATATATAATATATATATATATTATATAATATATTATATATATATAATAATATATATATATATATATATATATATAAATAATATAATATATATATATATATATATATATCACACAAACACAACAGTATATAATATATATATATATTATATGATGATTCGATGATGCAAAGGAATGAAATAGGTGTGTTGGGAGGAGTAATGTGTTTAGAGTGAAGAAGTGAAGGAATGGTAAATCTGCAGGTATTAGATGGTGAAAATTGCTGGTTGAACTGATCAAGAACGAGGCGAGTGGGTGATTGTTAGATTTGGAAGCTATTGGTAACAAAGCGTTATATAGAGGGATTAGTTCCGAGGGATTGAGGGAGAAGCAGTATAGTATCCTTATATAAGGGTAAGGGATAAGGGTAACTGCAGGAAGTTATAGGGAATTAGTTTATTGAGAGTGTTGTAAGAAGATATATGCTGTATTTTGTCGAAAGAGTGCGTCGAGTGACTGAGAACAAGGTGCGTTTAGAAGTGGTAGGGGATGTGTGGATCAAATCTTTACATTGAACAAATGATTTAAAGAAATATGAGAGAGAAGAAGAAATAAATTGTAATTTAGAGTTTATGGATTTGCAACTGGCTTATGAATAGGATTAGATAGGGAAGCTCATTGCAGGTCGTTAAGAAGTATATGGTGGTGGTAGGCTTCTGAATGGATATCAAAAATATAGATATGACCATAGTGAATGGTGATGTAAGGAATTAAATGTTGAAAAGTCATTGGTTCAACATTAATAGCGGAGTGAGCAGGATGTGTTATGGATCTCTGGTATTTCGAATTTGTAATATGGATTGGGTGATGAAAGAATTAGAGGTGGGAGTGGTAGGGGATGGTGTTAGAATAGAAGAGAGTGGAGGGTGCCATACCTATTATATGCGAATGATTTGGTTTTGTGTGGCGAATCCGAAGAGAGTTTGAGAGGATTATTAGAGAGATATGACAGGGTGTCTAAAATTAGGGGTTTGAAAGTAAACGTAGATAAGAGTAAGGTTATGGTTGTGAACTGAAGATAGCTCCTCGGTTGTGAAGTTATGTAATGTTGATAGCATGGACAAGTGTTTTAAATGATTTAGGGATATGAGTTGGATGAAAAGGGAAGGATGATGCAGAGTGTAGCAGGGAAGTTGTGAAAGGAAGGTGGCTGATGCAATTAAATCCTTGGTGGATGTAAAGGGACAAAGTCTTGGGGGTGCGCTAGGGTCTTACGTGAGGGTATGTTGTTACCTGTGTTAATGTATAGTAGTGAGACTGGTCTGGAATAAGAGGTATGACTATGGTCTGGAATAAGAGGTATAGATCTAAGGTACAATGTGTTCAGATAGACAATCTTAGAGGCGTGTTAGGTGTGAAAATAATTAATAAAATTAGGAATGAACGTATTAGTGAGTTGTGTAGGTGTAAAAAGGGGTAAACTGAGAGAATAAATGAAAGTACGTTATGATGGTTTGGTCATGAAAGGATGAATGTTAGTCGATTGGTTAAGCGGATGTATAGTGGTGAGTGTGCTGGGAATCAACCGGCTGGGAGACCGGAGTCAGTAAAGGAATGCCTGGAGAAGAGAAGAAAGGTGCATAATAATAGTGAATGGCGGGGTTTCGAGAGGGGGTATGGTTGTGGCCTACCTGGTCAAGGGATGAACCCTACATTAACGAGATGCCATAGTGAGGGCCCGTCGCGAACCCGTTAAGCTCTTGGTTGGATTTTCTGACTGCGACGAGTTCTCACTAAAAGATATAAAGGGGGCGTTAAGGCTGGGCTTTCTTTTCGACTTGCGTCATATTCTTCTACTACTTTTCTGTTTCCAGTCCATGCTACGCACCTTACCCCAGTCTTGGGGAGAGAAGGTGGTGGATGATGATATATATATATAATTATATATATATATATATATATTATATATATATATTATATATATATTATATATATTTAATATTATATATATATCTATATCATTATATAATATATTATATATATATTATATATATATATATTTATATATATACTATATATATATATATATATAATTTGGTTATGTTAATTCCTTTAAAATTATAATTCCCCATATTATAATTATGGCTTAAAAATATTATTTGTCTTTCTCTAATATTATAAGTAGAGTTAGTTAGTAACCTCGTAACTTGTATATCTGGTTGCCATGTCGAAATTCATGAACTCTCGCGAAACCTATGACCCCATATGACCCCGCCGTGCGTCGGGGCCCCCGACCATTAGAGTAAATAATATATATACTTATGTGTCGAGGATCAAATGGGCCTGAGGTGGGTGGGGGCAACGCTATTAGTTTTCACCTCTGCATGATAATGATTATGAAATTTGAAGCTTAGTGCCGCTTTTTTTTGCTGACGAAAATTTGTTATTAGCTTTCCTACAATTTTATGGATTAGTTTCTAGTGCAAAGAAATGTGAAATTTGTAATTTAATGAATGAAATTTCGGCAAAAGTTTCTAATCATGCTAACATACATTGGTGGAGGTTATGAATTCTATTATTATTATTAGCCAGATTATTTACATAGCATTTTAAGCAAACGTTCTGTAAAAATGGACAATAAAACCGGGATGGGGGGGGAGGGTCAAAATATGTGTGTGTTAGTTTATTATTATTCATTATTAATTATTATTATTATTATTATTATTATTATTATTGTTCATTACGTAGTAAATATCTAAGATGATAGTTTAACCTAAATTGCCCATAAATTATGAGAAATAAAGTTTAATAAAGTAAAGTTTTACCTTGTTTAGTAAAGAAGTCGTCATAAAGTAATAGTCTATTTTACTAAACAATCCGTCTTAAATATGGCTATAAATAACACAACATTTAAAAGTTCAAATCGACTACTTATTCACACATCAGCTGAAGAAATTAGTTCCTGAACAGTTTTCTTTTCAAATATTTTAATCATATGAAATTATGTTGGCAATTATGATGCAAATTATAGTGTTGCCATGACAACGTGACGTGCTAGATACGCTTTATTCTTTATTGTTTTGGCAACACAATAATTTGCATCATGATTGCCAACATAAATTCAAATGATTAAAATATTTGAAAATAAAACTGTTCAGGAAGTAATTTCTCTATCTGTACATCAATGTATGGGCAGTTCCTTGATGTTGTTGTAATTGATAAACTTTATAAATATCTTTTATAATGGTGAACTTATAACATAAAAATAATTGTGGTCATAGGCGCTCCTATACAATACCCTGTAAATAAAAGAAATAACATTATTAATACATAAGAAAGAAAAAATAAACCTATTCACTACTCTACTGATCCAAAACAATCTCTTTTGTTATGAACCATTTCACTTATCTGAATTTCCATCCTTTCATCTTTTCTTGAAATTCTTTTCTTTGAAATCTTCAATCTTTGCCATCTTCACCTGAATTAGAAGAGAACATAAGATCAATTTAATCAATTATTATTATTATTATTATTATTATTATTATTATTATTATTATTATTATATTATTATTATTATTATTATTATTATTATTATTATTATATTATTATTGTTATTATTATTATTATTATTATTATTATTATTATTATTATTATTATTTATTATTATTATTTATTATTATTATTTATTATTATTATTATTATTATTATTATTATTATTATTTATTATTTATTATTATTATTATTATTAATTTTATAATTAAAACGGCTACGAACACGTTGGTGGCTCTGTTTTGGAATAGCCGGCCTTAAAGTTCGATTTCCTGTAGTCCACCCTGTGTTACCCTCTGAGAAGGGTATAAAGCACGTTAAAAGGAAGTTTTTTCATTATTATTAAAATATTATTATTATTATTACTACCTGGGCCAGGGATGAACCACACTGACGATTTACCACCAGTGAGGATCCGTCGCGGTCCCGTGAAGCTCTAGGGTGGATTTTCTGCGATTGCGATGAGTTCATACTAATTAATGGTACAGAGGGGGCGGTAAGGCTGGGCTTTCTTTTCGACTTTTGTCATATTCTCCTACTGCTTTTCTTTTCCGATGCTTGTCATGCACCTTACTCCCAGTCGTGGGAATTAAAAGGAAGATGAAGAAAGAAAGAAAGATTATTATTATTATTATTATTATTATTATTATTATTATTATTATTATTATTATATTCAGACGCTTAATTGTTAATCTATATAGTGAGGATGTGGGCTTATGGCTGGTTAGAATGGTGTGACGTAATAAGAATTACATATTTTTTGTTTACAATTATTTTTTTGTTTTGTTGGGGGGGGGGGGGTTGTGTTTGTGAAGTGTGGATTTTTTTGTATTCGGAATATTTTTGTTGTATTGGTTTTATGGTTTAGTGTTAGGATGTCCAGTTGCCAATTCTAATTCTTATTTTAAGTGATAGGTTATTATTCTAATATAAGGTCATGATTTGGTTTATTTTATATTGATTGCGGATGTCATATATATATTATATAATATATATATATATATATATATAAATATATATATTATAATATAATAGATATATAAATTATATATATATATATAATATATATATATATATATATTTATATATATATTATATATATAAACTACTTTAACTGCTTTATCGCCCTAGCAAGGGGTAAATCACGGAGGGACCTACAGGAAATCGAAACTTTAAGCCGGCGGTATCCCAAACCAGCGCCACCGACCATGTTCGCAGTCGAGTTTTAATTCTGCGCCCCAGGGTTGATAAAACCAGCGTCCTCTCGTATGAGAGGCGGTGACTCAACCTCCTGCGCCACGAGGCGTCTTTCTAATATATATATATATATATAGATATATATTATATATATATATATATTATATATATATATATATATATATATATATATAGTATATATTAATAGATATATATATAATATATATATATATATATATATATATATATATATATATATATATATATAGGGGATGAGGTTATTAGTAAGGAGTGAGGTAATGGGAGAGAGAAAGTTTAAGAATGGGTAAATCTGCAGGTATTGGTGAAATGATCAGCTGAGGCGAGATGGTGGATTGATTGGATTTGGAAGTTGTGTAACAAAGCGTTTATGGAGGATAGTTCTGAGGATTGTAGGAGAGGTGTAATAGCACCCCTTATATAAAGTCAAGGGATAAGGTAACTGTAGGAATTACAGGGGAATTGAGTTAATTGAAGGTTGTAGGGAAGATATATTGCTGGTATTTTGGTCGAAAGAGTTTGTCGAGTGACTGAAGGACTCATTGGTGAAGAACAAGGTGCTGTTTAAAGAATTTGGTAGAGGATGTGTGGATCAAATCTTTACACTAAAACAAAAAAAAATGATTGAGAAAATGAGAGAGAAGAAGAATTAAATGATTTAGGTTTAGATTTGCAACAGGCATTATGATTTAGGATTAATAGGAAACTCTATGGCAGGTGTTGGTGGTACGCTTCTGAATGGAATCCAAAAGTATGGTATGATTATAGTGGAGCGTGGTAAGAATAAATGGATTGAAAGTGATTGGTTTATAATAGCAGAGTGTGGCAGGGATGTGTTATGCCTCCTTGGTATTCAATGGTATATGGATTAGGTTATGAAAGAATTAGAGGTGGGTGTGGCAGGGGAAAGTGTTAGAGAATGGAAGAGGGTGGAGGGTGCCTTACCTATTATATGCGATTATTTGGTTTTGTGTGGAGAATCTGAAGAGAGTTGAGAGGATTGGTAGAGAGTTGACAGGGTGCGTAAAAGGAGGAGTTTGAAAGTAAACGTAGATAAGAGTAATGTTGATGTTGTGAGTGAGGACAGTCGTCGGTGTGTGTGAATTATGTTAGATGGTGAACAGTGAACAAGTGTCTGAGTTAAATATTTTAGGATATTATGTTGGATGAGAAGGGAACGATGATGCAGAGTGTAGTAGGAAAGTGTGAATGGCAGAAGGTGGCTCGTGCAATAAGACCGTTAGGATGAAAGGGACCGAGCCTTGAGTGCTCTAGAGTCTTACATCGAGGTATGTTGCTTACTGATGTTAATGAATAGGTGAGACTATTGGTCTGGAATAAGAGGTTATAGATCTAAAGTAAATTGTGTTCAGATGGACAATCTTAGGGCGTGTTAGGTGTGAGAAGAATTGATAAATAGGAATGAGCGTATTAAAAAGTCATGTGGTATGAAGAACGGGGTAAATGAGAGAATAAATGGAAAATACTTTTGAGATGCGTTTGCGTTATGTGGAAAGGCTGAGTGATTAGACGCGTTGGTTTTTTTGCGATGTATGTGGTGAAGCATGCTGGTATCGACCCATGGGAGACCGAAGAAAAGTGATTGAGTCAGTAAAGGAATGCCTGGAGGAGAGAAATGGGAGTTTTGCAGATGCGAGAAGAAAGGTGCAAATAGGAGTGAATGGCTGCGGTTTTTGTGAGGGGGTAGGTTGTGGCCCACCTGATGAACCTTACATTGACGAGATGCCATTGTGAGGGTACGTCGTGGTCCGTAAGCTCCAGGGTGATTTCTGACTGCGGCGAGTTCCCACTAATAGGTATTAAAGGGAGGTAAGGCTGGCTGTCTTTTTGGACTTCCGTCGAATATCTTCTATTACTTTGGTTTTCCAGTGCATGCTTACGCACCTTACCCCCAGTGTTGGGGAGAGAACGTGCGTGATGATATATATAATATATATATATATAATATATATATATTAAATATATATAGTAATATATATATATATATATATATATATATATATATATATTATATATATATAATAATATTATATATATATATATAATATATTAGGATGGGTCTGAATATATAGGGTGGGCCTGGAGCTGCTGTATCGAAGATTTGTTTGCAGTTTAAATTTAATGAAACTTCGCAAAAATTGAAAAAATAAGGAAAAGTTTATTTTAATTTGTTAAGGAAAGAAGTAGTTGACATTGAGTTAAAAGAGTATAATAGTATAAATATATATATATATATATATTATATATAGTTAATATATATATATATATATATATATATATAATATATATATATATAATATATATATATATATATATATATATATATATATTAAAAATATAAATATATATATAATATATATATATATATATATATATATAATATATATATATATATAATATATATATATATATATATATAATATAATAATATAATATTATATAATATACACATACATACATTTCTGCCCGTGGCGCCACCGTTATTGGAGGACATCGCCTCTAGAAAGGCGCCACCGCCCTCGTTGGGCGGTTCCACAGGTCGGAAAGAGGAAATATAGCGAAGGACGTACGGGGGGGACGTCGAGGGCGGCGGCACTCCAAAAAGGAGTGCTCCCAGTTGTGTCTTGGTATATACGACATCTAGTGCAGATGGGGGAAGCAACGTTGTCAAGTTTGAATCTGAATTTATATTGCAAAAGATTTGGGTGGTGACGCTGATTCTGCTCCGGGCAGGTTTATTTGGTCTCTTCTGGACAGTGATTCCTCTGTAGGGAATGTTTCGAGGATGGGGTGTTTATAGATTGTTGATTGGGGCGCGTTTGTAGATATGTGTTATAAATTTTTATGGATGTGAGTAGCCAAGACCTATTGGTGTGGAGGGGGGATGTGTTGTAGATGTCATTATAAAGTTTGGTGGTGAGGCAGGAGGGGGGTTGGAGAGTATTTGGTGGCATGGAGGGTTGGATTGAGTGTTTTCTGGAAAATTGTGTCCCACCGATCGATTTCAAGTGGGTTAGGGATGGTAAGGATATGGTTGTCTCGTCAGTGTAAAGCTGGATGGGGTTGTTTTAGATACACCCCCCTTCCATGATTATTCTGAAGGCAGTGTTTGTTAATTGTAATTTCGTTTAAGTTGGATTTGACATTGCTGGGAACCATGCGGAGGCATAGTTTATATTTGTTCTGAGTTGTTGTTTGTAGATTGTGTAAGGGTGTGTTTCCTGTCGCTGAAGTTGTGTTTTGGGAGAGGGTTCGAGGTGTTTTAATTTCCGTTGGGTTGAGGAAGTAATTTGGTCGATGTGGGGGAGAAGTCCATATAATATATATATATATATATATATATATATATATATATAATATATATATATATATATATATAATATATATATATATATATATATAATATATATATATATATAATATATATATATATATATATATATATATATATATATATTTATATATATATATATATATATATATATATATATATATATATTAATATATATAATATATATATATATATATAAATAATATATAATATAAATATATAATATATAC
>JABUQX010003831.1:12500-22282 GCA_015478945.1 Trachelipus rathkii | reverse complement strand
TAGTTCTGAAATATAGTAAGTAAATGTAAATATATGAATAAGTAACGAACCATATCTGTATAGTAACCATTATTGAGAGAAAGAAGAGAGGTCGTCCATCAACACATGCGAGTATTGAGCGTTTGAAAGATAAGGTTGAATTAAGTAATGACAAAGAGAATAGATGAAACTCAATATGAGAGGGGAGTCTGAGCAGAAGTGAGTGTGTCTATATAATAAAGTTATAATAATGCTCTTTAGATATGTTAAGTGATAGCTAAGTACTAAGTTCGTATCCCTAGTTTAAGGAATGGAAGCTAAATCTGTTTAATATATAGACAGTGTAATATATATAATCTGAGTAGACCCTGAGCCGAAAATAGCCGTCTGGTCGATCCGGAAAGATAGAGGTAAATGTAAGATTCAGAGGTCTAAGAAGTTGAGAGTTAAGAAGTGTTTACAAGATTTTAGATATATAGAATTACTGAGAGCTTATAGGGGATAGTTAGAAGAGAATAAAGCGGTTTTTTTTCGGATAGGTTTGGACATGTGTGTTCTTTCCATAACCTGAGGGAAGTGCTAAGTTTTAGAACATAGAGCTTGTTGAAACGAGGAGGCGAAGGGTAGAATTAATAAAAGTTATCCCCTAAAAACTGGGAGGTAATGGCATCCGTGCAGCATCCTTCTACGATTATGAGATCGTTAGGAGCCATTAATGACTGCAAAAATCAGAGATGTAAAAATAATTGTACAGACAATAAGTACAAAGACCATCTAGGGTGGTTGGGAGAGAAGAAGTGAAGATGCAGATTGTCTCATAAGGTGAGTGTAAGAGTGATCTAGTGAGTGTATTGTCATGTATATTTTTAAGGAGCTTTTCAGATTTGGAGTGAGAAACAAGAAGCAATACACTGATCGTGGTATCATACAGAGGGAGGCTGTCTATTTTTCCGATGAACGGGAAGTTTCGTTGAAGTAAATGGTATATGTTTTTATGAGAGTAGGACTCAATGGCACAAACTTTATTGTCCGCTAAGTGTTTCGTATTCTAACGTGTTATAGTCTTTTGGTTTTTGATGAACTGCAGCTATTGCCTCGTCGAGAGTCTCATGTAGTTCTAGCAGCGTCGTGAATCTTTTGTGAGAGTTTCGTTCGAAAGTCGTGGTTGAATGCTAAACAGAGAGCCACGCATTTACATTAATTTTTCTCTCCTACGTCAGCGTTGTCTCTAGCTGGCAAGAGCACAGCGCCAGGCATCTAGACAGCTTCGGTCATCGAGAATATTCAGAGGAGCGCGAGAAATGTATAAGGCGTTAGTCGCCAATAAGCCCGTCTCGTTAGTTAAGCAGTACACTAAACTATTCAGAGTAGAGCATATCGAACGCGTGTAATATTAAATGTTACATCAGTTACCTTTATATACCCTCATTTAGTTCGTATAGTCGAGCCGTACTCAGGTCACCAATATAAGTCGAATACCCTGTATGCTACGAAACCGCCGCCTAGGTGCCGGATGTGAGTGTATTTGGTAAGCAGTTATTTGACTATTATCTCTTATTCTTATTAATATCTAATCTTACTTATTATCTATATAATATATATATTCCTTAAAATTGTCTTTTTTATATATCATTATGGCAATCGATATAAAATCTTTTACTATCTAATGAAATAATTTTGAGAGTTTTCTGATTTAGTGAAATCTTATGTAATTTCTATATTTTATATCGCTATTAAATTTCAAAGTAGAATACATGAATTAATGCATATGATGAATTAATTAATTAATATCATTCATATAAGTGTATATATATATATATTAGCACATATATATATATATATATTATTTATATATATATATCATAAGTATATATATATACGTAATATATCAAGACTATTAGTAGTTCCTTATAATTGTCTATTTTATCTATATGATCTTATTATATTCTTAATCCTAGTCTTATATTTCAACTTTTAAAGCTGTGATTTTATTAACTACCAACTCTTCAGTCTTTATTTTAGAACTGTTAAAAAGTTAGACTAATAAAGAAAAATTACTGTGTCTTTAGCATTCATTCTTTTTCTTATTGTAATATGAATACTATACTCTCTATACTTACTTCAGGTCTAACACTTTTATACATTTGAAAGCGATAACAATTGATTTGAAAAAATCAATCTATCTCTTCTCTCTCTCTTCTATTTACACTGTTTTTAACGATATGTGTATAGCTTATCGTCCTTCTCCACAGGTCTACTTTTTCTATCACTACTTGAAAACAATTTAATATAGTTTAGTCTGCTAATTTTTCTTCTTCCTGTGATATTGAGAAATCGTTAGTCTGCTTTCCAGCTCATTTTATTTCAGTAGTCTAGTTGATCAATATCTTCTTTATTACTGTGGCACGTATCTTTGAGGTAGAAGTATAAATTGCACAACTCAAATCATATTCGCCTTAACTATGTAATGTGTCTTTCTCCGTGACGGGGCTTGGGGCCTTTTTTCTTGCGGTTCGTTCCACTTTTCCCCTCTTCTAAACATTTTCTTTTTTAGGCATTTTTTCTGTTCAAAATTACGCTCCCTTTCTTCAAAGATTTTCATTTTTACTTTCATATATTGATTGATTGGTTTAGAGTTTTGTGGAGTATGTTAGTATTATTATCGAGATGGTGAGTGAGCATCTCTTGTTTTTGAGTGCACACTTAGTTCGATCCATGTATAGAGCTTGTACTGATATGCTGTATACATTGCTTCTTTCGGGTCTTTATCCTACACCTCCTTTTTTTTTTTCACTTCATATTGCTTTTCATGATGGTAAACTTGACGCCATAAGTCCTCAAATGAGAGGTATCTCTTTGTTTGTTATCCCGCTTCGAGTGTTTCTACCACTCACATGAGCTTTTCGAATATCAATGAGTGTGTCCCTATCTTACATCTCATTATTCCTCAGGGTTCAGCATTTGTCTTCTATATACCAGGTTCATTCTCCTCGGTTTCTAAAAGCAAACTATTATTTCCTCTTACCATTTTTTTTCTTTCTCGCCCCCCTCCCCGACAATCTAGTACTTCTTCACTATGTTCATAGATCTGACGAGACTCAGTCGGACGTTACTCCGTGGACCGCGAAACGTTGCCGGCTGCTACTCGGCTGAGCCTCCACATTTTTATTTCTCTCGCTTCGCTCCTATTCTGGCAACGTGCCTCTCTTGCCCGAGATGGCCGTCTGAACCTTTATGAACGAAGAGAGAACGAGTGTGAATCGGTGGGTGCCGCAACGAACCTTGTGGTTCTCTGGCTCCAGGCACTTTGCAGTAAGAACAAGACCGACGCGTTCGAGCTGCTCTTGACGTCCTGAAATATAGAGGGTTAAATGAGTGTGATGCAGTACCAGTGTGAAAGACTGAGGGTTCTACTCACTTTTCAGAATGTTATTTATTAATTTCACGGTGTCTGGATTTGCACTGTCACTCAGATGATTCTGCCCAGATTTTTATAAGGCAATACTTCTGGTGTAATACTGATTCACTGGCCTGACCCGGGTGTTGGCGGCCGGAGCGGAGTCCGGAAGCCCGGCGCGTACCAGAAGAACGCTGCACACTTACCCCTTTTCTTGCTTCCAATATGACGGTTGACCACATTCAAATTTGAATCCCGTTGACAACAGTTGCTACCGTTTGTTGCAGGTCGGTGCGGTGTGGCTAAGGTGTATGTTGGCTCTTTTTTTATTCTCCCCTACCTTGTTATTTTTTTTTTTTTTTTATGAGAGGGTTTGCTTCTGCGAGAGTCAGACCCATGCCATATATGAGAGAGCTCCGCCGCTGTGGTGCCAGGAGAGAGGTGGAGTTGCCGCCCCTTCTTTTTTCGCCATTTATCTTTTGCGCTGCGTCCTTCCCCCCGTTGGCGGCTGACCACCTTTTTGCCCGCGCCGGCCCGTGCGCCGCGCCGGCCGGCGCCGGCGCGGAGCCCGGCGAGGGCTTCGATGTCATATCACAATTTTTCTTCCACCCTGATTGTTTTTGCGGGGTTCAAGGCCGCTCGGCCGTCTGGCTGCGGCTGTCTCGCCGTCGGCGCTGCCCCGCATCTTGTGGCCGGACTGACAGCCCCTTTTTTTGCCCTGCCGTCCTAATCTTGGTGCGTGCCCCTGTTGCCGAGCGCTGGCGTTCGGTCGCCGGCCCGGTGCGCGCTACGCGTGGCGCCCCGGACCCGGCTATGTGCAGTCTTGTGTGTAGGACCATAGCGGAGGGTGTTACGTGAAATTGCATTCTGCTCTAGTAATTTTTTCCTCCTACCATTGCGATTTGGGCCGTCCCTTTTCGCCGTGTGACGTGCACCATCTTTTGCCACTCAAATAATGCGTTAGAGATCAGTACGTTGAACTTTTGGTGGCGTGTGCGCTGTTTGCTGGTCGGGTGTGGTGTGTGATGACTAGATTGTGTGCTCTGTCGGCCGTGATGTCAGTGCACGTGTGCTCAGATGTGTGATATGAGTGTGAGGACACTTTTCCGGTGGTGTGTTTCGTGTCATTTGTTGTGACTGTGTGAGGTGCCGTAGCGTCTGTCTGATTTATCATATTCTCCTTGGCATCACCCTTCCACACGTCTTTGCTCCTCTTTCTAGGCGTTTATTTTCCCTCCCCACGATATTTTTTCGGATTATCCACTTCGCTCGTCCCTCAGATCACTATTCGGTTAAACATCTGCATCTGCTCTATTTATTTTGGTTTTCAGCACATATTCCTACGTCGTTGTTGCTCCGATATAGGTCTTCATCTTATTCTGCGGTTTTCTTCCCTTTAAATGATTTCAAATCAGTGTCTACTATCTATCTTTTCATTATACAGTAAATTCCTTTTTCCTATACGGACTACAAAATATGTTCTCGTTCTCATTTTCATTATTTTAAATGGGTAGTTTCGTTCTACTTCGGCTGTCCGTCCTTACATCTAGCTTTGATATTTCGTTTTTGTCTATCTGTCTCATGTGAAACATACATGAGAAATATTCTAAAGATGATAATTCTCAGTAAGAGGGGGATCTCTCTCCTTACAGTGTTCTATCTATATGAAACTTGATCATTTATCTATAATTTTTGGTGGTGGGGTGTTTTTGATCGGGTTTGAAAGTACTAATACACGCATACATCTACACTTAGTGTAAGTGATGGATACCCATTAGATGAGTCAGATAGACATAGCGAAATATTTCTTTCTACTTTCTGTTGCTCTCCTCTACTCATGTTTTATGAGTCTCGATGGTATGACGCGTCGAATGATGTATGTATCGTATATATATCTTATATTTAACTCTTCTAAAGTTAAACGGCTTTACCAATATAATCATATTATAATCTATAACTATATCTTTTTATCTCTAATATACTTATAATATATTTATTTATCTTATTATATACATATTATTATTTTAATTTTATATTATTCTTTTATTTACTTCTATTATCTATCTATTATTTATCTATATTTTCTATTGATATTAAGTAATATAGCAAAATTTCTAGCCTATAATAATCAGGTATTCTTTCTATATTATGTTGCTTCTCGCTTTTTTTTTATTATTTTTTAAATATCCTTAATCAATTACTAAATTGGATGAAGGAATCATATCTTACATATATTCTTTGTGGAACATGCGGTTCCGGGCCGTTATGTCAACTTAGGTGTTCAGTGCTGCTCGCAGCTTTTATAATCGATTTTCTTTTTTTTTTTTTATATTCTATTTCTTTTCTCTTTTTCCTTTTCATTTTTTTTTTTTTTTTATATCTTCGTGGATCTCACCTTTTCAATTGGGCCCTCTTGTGGTTGGTGTCGTTTACCGTGGTCTTTGACCCTTGCATTTTTAGCTTGGATTTGGAATTGCTTTTTTTTTTGGTTTTCCCCCGGGTACTGATTCAATTCCGAATTCTGACTTTGTGGACTCTGAGTTTTCTAATATAATATTAATAGTTTTTATTTATATAATATACTTCGTATGACGTTGTTTCAAACCTATTAATCCCCGTCTTGGGCATCCTCATATTATTCCCATCTATAACATCCGTTAAACATGAATAATCCGTAGTTCTAACATATTAAGTACATACACCACGATCGCCTTGTTTTTTTCTTTCGCGTTGTTATGTTTGCGTGTAACATAATCAATTTATTATAGTATATTTCGGTTAGGATTTACCTGGTGCACTGGACGTTATTATTTTAATAGATGATATTTCGATTAATATATGCCGTATATATATAAATATACTTATTGAGTGAGCTTATGAGTTATATTTAATTCTATACTTCCACTTACTCTGAGCTATTCCAGCCTTTTATCGGTAATATTATATGTCATTGTATTAGGTTAACTTTATCAGCTTACTCTGAATTAGCGTTGTTAGGGAGATCTCGTGGGAAAAACGTAAACCTCCGGAAATTCTCTAAGTTATGGTTCATCCTTTATATCATTTCTTATTTATTGACTCTGTATCTTGTTTCTTCTTCTCTTTTTACTCTACTCACTTTTCTCTATTTCGTTGCTTGGGATCTGTTCATCGATGTATCATTATGTGTTTTTGGCTCGGGGTTTCCGTCTATCATGAGAGAGACAAACGTTCATGATATTCTTCTCTCAATTTATCCTCCGTGACTGTAATACGAAAGGACGGCAAGTTTTAAAATTGTTCTATTGATACCAATACTTGGAGAAAGAAAATGTTTTGCTAACGCCATTATTACCTCTGCTAAACATTTGTAGAGTAATGTTCGTCATAAATATCTAAACTGAATACAAAGAATTTTTTTTCTGATCCCAAAGTCCATTACCAAGAACAAGGCGAGGCAATCACGTGCCGCTATTTGTCTGTTCTTTACCACTTCCGAAGAGTGGTATTGTAGAATAAGCTCTTCTTCTAACTCACTAACTAATACCCTGTCGATATTCATATCTAAATAGTCTTGTGATTTAAAACTTACTTTTTCACTTTTTAGCTTCTCTCGTCACGAGAGAATTTAGAAATTCATGGAGTACACACTCTCTGATATATGTCACAGTACTGGCGATATTGACACGAGGAGTGTTCGGGGACTTCCGTACAATGACTGCAATCCGAAGCGTGCCTTAAGAATAGAACCAGCTTCTTGATCAATTATCATGTTGTTTTAACGTTCATTAGTTGTTGAATCTTAATCTGTTTCAAATCTCTCTTGTCTTTTTTCTCTCTTTTTCGTTCGTTCTCAAGAAAATTGATGCGTCTTTTTTTTTTTTCTTTGTTATTTTTTTATCAATCTATGCTTGTAAATAGTTTAATCCGTTCATCGAAGTTACAGTTGGAACTCATATTCACAATTGGTTCCTTTTTGCAGGGACAGTATGGAAACGCATTCTTCCTACAACGAGAGAGCGGTGAGTGTGAGAGAGATTTACAATTCGCTCAAAATTTCGGGGGTTTTCTAGAAGTTTTACTATATTCCTGAATTTAACTTTTTGATCTTTACTCCTTTTGATGTCTTTTGCGACCTTTCCATGATATACTTTATTTTTAAACCTCACACTTATAAAAATTTGAAACTTTCCCATCTTTTTGCTTCTTTCTCTAACACTCTTTCCATATACTAGTTTCCTATCGGTGCATCTTCTTTAATCCTAGGTTATTCTGCTTTTTCTCCTGAGGACTTTTCTCTCCGTTTATAAGAGTCTTAATCCTTCCTTCGAGGAAGGTGTGCCCGGGGGGGGGGGGATTCGGAGCGATGATTCGAAGGTTTGTAAGTGTGCGTGGTGTGGTGTGTTTACGTCTCTGTGTTAGAGTTCGAAGGGCGTTATATTTTTTTTCTGGCACCCACAAGCAATCATATTAGTTGTTGGGCTAGTTTATAGTTGAGCTGATGATTGCGGGTGATATATAGGTCTTTTTATTGCATACTAAACTATATATATATCTTAGTATTATATTTATTAATATATATATTATTCTTATATTAGTGTGAGTGTAGTATGTGTATTATATCATATAGAGTAATGCGTCGTAGTTTTGCGTAAAGTATCTAGGGGTGTATTTTCTATGTGGAGTATTTTTATTGTTTTAGGATATATTGTATATGTTGGAAATTCAATTATAGAACTATATATTATATATGATACTATATATATTATAATGTATGTAAAATTAAATATATAAAATATATATAATATATATTATATATAATATTATATTATATTATATTAATTATATCATATATACTATTATTATATAGTTATCTATTATAACGTATAAGGGACCTGAAAATTAAAAAGCCCACATCAGAAAATTTTTCTGAAAAAAATTTAGGGCAGGGGGAAAGTCATAGCTAACCCACACCTACTACCAGTATATATTATATATATTTTTATATATATATATGTAGTATCAATATATATATAATATTACCGGAACAACAATTACTATATATATAGTAATATATAGTATATACTATATATCATATAATTTACTATATATAAGTATATATTTATCATATATAATATATATAGTATACTGAGTCATAAGACTACAGACCTAATAGGGGAATCGCTTCGTCGCGGCGGCCGCGCATCAGCACAGACCTATATGGTTTATTTGAACTTACTCTTTTTACAGTGCTTTATTCCACGACGGTCCCGCGCGCCGCCTTGATGCTACAACTCTATGGGTTTTCCGAGGACGAACAATGACTCTTTTTCGAGATGTTTTTGATCCCCCAGATTCGGGGTCATAGCCAAATGAGGGGGGGCTTGGATCTTCTTTTGATGATTATTTGGGCTTTTCTCAAATGATCCCGGCAATGATCATGATTCTGATGGGTTCCCATTTTTTTTTCCGGGATTTCTATTTCTGTCTCAAGCCTATGTTACGGTTCCGCTTTGCTCCCTCGCGCCCCCAGAAAGACGTTTTAAAGTCTACTTTTTACGAACCCTCTAATAGGATAGACAAACGCTGAACTTTAATAATCGAGATATTGAATAAGAATATATCATAATCGATATATTAATTAATAATAATCGTGTTTAAACCAAATTCCATTCATCACAAGTAATCGAACATCCGATTCAGGGAGGTTTTGAGAGGTCTTATGCCTACTATATCACTGTATCCCCTAACTTCGTAGTTGACTTCAACACGCGACCTTTTGTTTGTCAGACCAGCGTTTTGGTGCCCAGAACTACGCCATCAAGGGGTCCTGAAAACCCCCAATGTGGAATGTAATGCTCATGGCAAGCCCGTCAAAAAATTGCAAAAAATTTTTAGAAATAAGAAAACCTATATCCCTTCAACAAGAATTGGAGACAGTGCGGAGCCGGGTGCCGAGTCTCGGACGAAAACTGTGTTTCTTTGAAGTTTGGGTATAATGCATTGAAAGGCATACCAGGGGATAATGAAGGGTGATTATAATCCAGATGCTAAGGTGCCCTCGGTCTCTCTGAAAATGAAAATTAACCACGAGAAAAAAAATAGGTAAAAAAACCTCATCATTAGGAGTTAGAGAAGGGGTTGGAGTAGGAGGGAAAATTAATAGATGGAGCAGGTTTTTTTTTTCGCTAAGCATGATTAAATCCTTAGAGCATCTTGCACCCTAATCGGAAGAGGCAACTGCGTGCAATCTTTTTTGTTTTTCGTTCTACAGTTGAGCGGCAATGAGGGGGAAATTGTAGCTAGGAACCGCAGCAAAGAGTTAAAAAGAAAAGATATAGAATTTTTATGTCATCGTGGATACGAGCAATTTCAAAAGGCTACCGTCAAAGGCTACCGAGAGGGCAGTAAACTCACTTTCAAATGC
>JABUQX010003831.1:0-2500 GCA_015478945.1 Trachelipus rathkii | reverse complement strand
TATAATCTATTTATATATATTTATATATATATATAATGTGCTGTGTATTATATAGTGGTGTGCCGTGTCGTGTGCGTGTGCATCGCTCACTTGTGTTTGTTTTGTGGGGCGTATGATGTTATTATTAAAACAAAATTATAGTTCGCATGATATCTTCAATATGCTATTTGTATGCGCATTATTCATATTAACTATCTAAAATTCGTTAGTTATACTACAAGTAATAACTAGGCAGGTACATATTCCATGGGTATTGTGTCCTAGACTTTTAGAACTTAGCTTGTTTAAAACATACTATAATAAAACCTACTATGATTTTTAAAACAAGCTATTTTTCAATGAATTTATAACGTCTCTTTATCTTAACTATAATTGTATCCTAATCAAATATTTTTTGAAGCATTCTGTTCAGTAATTTCCTCCTCTAGATTGGATACAGAAAGGGACTAGAAGAGAGATGTAGAAAATGCAAGAAAAAATAAGAACCAAAAGGAATTTTGGAAAAGCAAGGTTAAATACCTGAAAGGAATGTATACAACAGAAGCTTTGAAAGATCTCTCAGAAGAAAGAAGAAGAAAAGAAGAAATATTAGTCAGGATTCAACTAACTACGAAAATTTATTTAGGTTTCTGAATTTTAAATATTTTAAAAATTTATGCAAAATTATTTTACCTTTAAACTGAGTTGGAGGTGCTACAAATATTACGGACACGTTCTATTCTAGCAATTTATATTAAAGGAAAATAATTTTATTTTACATTACCACACAAACTTTAAAATTGCCATACATCTACAATTCCGATTAACAGTCGAGGTTGGATTTCCCTGAAAGCGTCCGAATCTTTGCTAAAGAAAGCATCTCTTGGCATTTGGAACAACGGTTAAGCTCAATGGCCCGGAGCCACTCCGAAACAACTAAACGAAGCGAGACCTCAGGATTCATAACTGGTCGCGGCTGGCCAGAACCGTCGAAAATATTGTCTACTTAGGCTTGGCTTCGCCCTACTTAAACGTTAAATCGGGTACCCCTCCTACTTGAATAGGCTCTACCCGTAACCGGTGGTGTCAACTACGGTGTGTCACACTACTTTAAAAAAAAAGATTGTATTAAGAATGCTTCAGAAGTTGCAATGTATTAGATTGTATTGAATTGTTCAAGCGATCCTTGCAAAAGGGATGCTTCTTCGACGGCCCAGACAAAGAAATTGCAGCACAAAATTCGATGTTGATATTTCCATGCGTTTAATAATAACACTGGTAATAAACGAATTCTTTAGGTAATTCATATCCTTTCCTTACTTCAAACGATATCACAGACTACGGCGCCGTTGAAACAGCTACACTTAAGCAATAAAATTATTATAACAACTGTATGCATTCCGAAGGTCAGTACAAAAGTAAAAGTAAATAGTTTGAACATTTAAGCTCTATAATCAATAATAAATACAATTTCGCGTCACTATCTTCATTTTTGGTTTTCGTCCATGCATCACCAACTTTTTTCCTAATCATCCCAAAGCCCTAAACTGTAATAATTTCACGTCCAAACAATCAACAGCTTTATTTTTTGCTTCTCATTTTCGGTTGTTTGCTATACCTTGCAATCTACAAAATAAACAAACCCTACAAATACTATCTCAACTACCATTAATTGATTACTATCTAAATAATGTATGACATAAATTATTTATTGATATCATTAATATACAACATTACCAATTGCAATTTACTACTTGGTTTTCATGCACGACTATATATATTATTATTATATAATTATATATATATATCATTATATATTATATATATAATATTATATATATATATTATCATATATATATAATATATATACTATCATTATATATATATATAATATATATATATATATATATATCATATAATATATATATATATACAAAGCCGACGCCGTAAATTTTAAAACATATATGCGTTTATGCCAAAATCCTTGTATAACGCCTAAGTTGGTCTTTTTCTTGCTTTTTTTCCCAGGTCTGAAATCATCCCGGAGCGTCTCTTTCGAGTGCTCAGGAATTGGACTAATAGAGCCCTTACAAGGATTTCTGCTCAGTTACAAATAAAATGGGACGGGGTCGGAGTGATGAAAAATGTATATTAAAATGCGAATCCCGTTTTCGGCTATAATGTTGCATTTTACATATTCACTTATTTATGTTAATACTATATTCTGCTTTTTCTATTATTATAGTTTCAATCTCATTATATTATCATTATATTATTTATTAACATCTCAAACATTAACAATTAACACATAACATTAAACACTTAATTAATATTAATACTTAATATTAATATTAATATTAATATCTAATATTAATATTATTTAATTATTAATTATTAATTATTATATTATATATCTATTATTATTATTATTATTTATTATTCATTATTATTCATTATATTATTATTCTTAATTATTCATTATTGCTTATTATTAATTAATCAATTCATTGTTATTATCTCT
>JABUQX010003830.1:82500-85089 GCA_015478945.1 Trachelipus rathkii | reverse complement strand
GTTAGGAAAGTGTTGGTTTGTGATTGGTTCCTTCATTACCCAGCTATCTGGGAACCGGATTAACTACCAGTGTGGTGGTTAGGTATTATTTATATATATATATTATATATATATATATATATATATATATATATATATATATATAATAGTTATAATATATATATATATATATATATATATATATATATATGTATATTATATATTATATATATAATATATATATTATATCATACTTCTCAAGATAGAAACTATGCTGATGTTTATGAAATTAATATCATCAGAATTAAAAATCAGTAATAGATGTAACTTTGTATTCGAATTAAGGCATAATTTCAGAAGGTTATTAACAATAAATTGGTAGGATTATTTAAGGTCTAAATATCAACTACAATTTACTTAATGCATAAGCGGAAGGAAATAGATTACCAAAATTCTTAGGAGATAATTTCCTTTTTCAAATAATTGATTGCCCAACAAGAGGAAACAATATTTTAGACCTACTAATAGTGAGTCATTTGAACTTGGTAAGAAGTTTTCTAGTTATAGAGCCTATTGGTAAAAGTGATCATAACATGATTAAATTTACCATTAATATAGAAAACAAAATACATAGCAATAACTTGAAAATTCCTGATTTTAAGAACACAAATTTTAATAGTTTTAAGAAAAGCTTATCTTTATACCAGGGTTCTCGCTATTTTATATTTATATATATACATATTATATTATATATTATATATATATATATATATATAATATATATATATATATATATATATATCAGTGGCTAGTAAGAGATATGCTTTGTAGGTTTTGTCTATTTTTATTTTTAAGAACAAATTAAATAATTAAGAAATACAAATAAAAAATATTAAAAAATGTTAATATAAAAAAGAACCATAAGAAAATTAATCTACAAAATCTTAAAGAAATATAAAACCAAAAATGAGCTATTTATGCTTTGCCTCCCTATCCACTGCTTAACTTTCCTACGCACATAGGCGAAGCTGAAATAAAATATATCCTATACTTGCAATGATATAAAGGGAGGCCAGCCTCCTGCTCGTCGGTCGTACACCCAGTGCGTCATTAGATGTTGCCGTTTGGCGTTGTTGCCATATCGCGGGTATTTTTTTAAATTGGCAATTTTAATTAATTCATTATATTTTATATTCTTTATATATATATATTATTTATATATATATATATATATATATATATATATATATATATATATATATATATATATATATATATATATATATATATATATATATATATATATATATATATAGAGAGAGAGAGAGAGAGAGAGAGAGAGAGAGAGAGAGAGAGAAAATATGAAGCCTATATTGGTTGCATTTTTCAACTATCTGAATGTGCGTGTGATTTTTTTTTGCTCTTACTGTTTTGAATTATTCTAGATACGTTGTGTCTATGATTTAGAATTATTTCTGAGTTATTAATATTAGATGGAAATGGAAGCAAGTGTTCATTATTTGCTAAAAACAAACTTTAGAAATCTTAGCTATGAAGAACAAATTCAAATTAAAAAATGTGGAAGGCCAACACCAAATTTGCAGATAATTAATAAAGGCAAAAATGGAAATCGGAGTTTCTGTCATGAATGGTTCCAAAAAAAAATATGGTTAACGGGGTGTCCTATAAGACAGAAGTTATATTGCTGGCCATGTTTAATTTTTAGCAATAATTCAGTCAAAGACGCTTGGGGAAAAGAAGGTTTTTCTGATATGAAAAATTTGAGTAGAGCATGCAAAAAACATGAAGTATCTCAGAGACATTTAGAATGTACCTTAAAATATAGTAATTTTGGAAAATACAATATTGATCAGGCTTTAAGTGAATCTCATAAAACGCTTATTAAAAAACATAACGAAGAAGTTGACAAAAATCGCCAGATTATGAGAAGGCTAATAGACTGTGTAATTTTTCTTGGTAAACAAGAATTGTCATTCAGAGGACACAATGAAAGTTCCTCTTCTTTAAATAAAGGTAATTATGTTGAACTTCTTTCTCTCCTTAAAAAGTACGATTGTAGGCTTAAGGAAGGTGTTCACTGCTCTGGATCTTTTCAAGGTACATCACCTGATATTCAGAATGATCTAATTTCATGCGTGAGTAAAGTTCTCAATGATCATATTACAACAGAAATAAACAGTGCTATGTTTTTCTCAATTCAAGTGGACGAAACAATTATTCGTTATGTGGACGAGAAGTGCGACATTCAAGAAAGATTTATTGATTTTTTCCAGTGTCTGAAGACAGAGGAGCTGAAGCTATTACAAATATAGTGTCTAAAGTCGTGGAAAATTTTAATGAGGCACGATCAAAATTAGTTGGACAAACCTACGATGGAGCATCAGTCATGGCGGGCGATATTTCAGGAGTGAAAACAAGAATTATGGCAATATATCCAATGGCGTTTTTTACTCACTGTTATGCTCACAGACTGCAATTAATTTTGCTAAACGGAACAAAGATACCTGAAGTAAAGCGATTTTTTTCTCATTTGAATTCATTTCATGCGTTTTTTAGTAAATCGCCCAAACGGATGACATTATTACAGGA
>JABUQX010003830.1:70000-72500 GCA_015478945.1 Trachelipus rathkii | reverse complement strand
CAAAATTAAAAGCAGTTAAGGCTGACCTCTTTGCCCTCAAAATATCCCAACCAGTACTAAATATTCGCTCTACAGCAGCAGAACTAGGGGGAGGTGTATTATATTTTATGAACAAGTTCAACAAATTCTGCCTATGCTGAAAGGGAAAGATGTCCTTGGTGAGAGGAGTGCTGGTGTTTAGTTCGCTTCCAGCAGTCCATTGCTAATTTAAGGTCCCCACCTAAATCATTCTGCCTCCCTTCTGAAAAATTTTTTGACCACCCTGTCCACCCATAAGAAGGTCTATTTCGTTCAAGATTTTAGTAGAATCCATGAAAGCCTCGACGCCTGCAGAGTCGATGCTAATGCTACGTATCAGCTATATATATATATATATATATATATATATATATATATATATATATATATATATATAATATATATATATATATATATATATATAATATATAATATATATATATATATATATATATTAACAATTCTGTGGTAAAACCCAAATTATATATATATATAATATTATATATATATAATATTATATATATATATATATATATATATATAATAATATATATATATACTATATATATATATATATATATATATATATATATATAAATAATAATATATATATATATATATATATATATGGATATATATATAATATATATATATATTATATATATATATATATATATATATATATTATAATAATATATATATTATATATATATTATTATATATTTTTTTTTTTACACAGAATTGATTTAGATATTGCCTAGTTATTATAGCAATAATATAATTAATTAAAGTTATAGAAGAGAGGTAATAGCCATTTCAGTCTAATTTAAAATCAATTTAAAATTGGTTTTTATTTATTATATAATCGGTTACCATAAGGAATTTAATTGGTTCTGGATGTTTTAATTATTAAAAAACAATAAGTCTAGACTAAAAGTATTGACCTTCGTTAAAACCTTAAAAATAAAAATTAATTTCTTTATTATAAGTAATCCTCTTCAAATTAGTAAATTAAATTCTTTTCATTTTTCAAAAAACGAAGCAGAGGAAAAGAGCAGAAACCTTTTTTGATCCGTCACGTGCAAGTCCTGCTAATTTTTCGACAAACTCCGCACCTCCGCTAGTCCGCACCTATTCTGGTAGTCCGCTCGGAGCGGACTAGCGGAAGCGGATTAAAGAGCGGAAGTGCCCACCTCTGATATATTAATATATTATATATATATATATATATAATATATTATATATATATAATATATATATATATATATATATATATATATATATATATATATATATATATATATATATATATATATATATATTATAATTGTGTGTGTGTGTGTGTGAGACCTGATCTAACAAAAAAATAAAAATTTTGGAAGGTGCTTCAAAAATTTTATCAAACTCAAAAATTTCAATTCAAATTTCGTTATTCAAAAATTATCATAATTATGATAGTTTCAGAATAAGAAATTTGACTCTAAATGAATTCATTATAAAAATTAATTGAAAAATGTTGATATTTCAATTAAATTAAAAAATAAAAATTGAATTTACGTGATTAAAACTAAAACAAATATTTTTTTAAAAATTTAATATTTAACATTAATTAAAACTAAATATAAGTAATTAAAATTAAAAATTATAAATTTCTAAAAAATGATAAATTAAAATCAAAATTAAAAATTGAAAAACAAGCAAAATTATTTTTTAAATAAAATTAAAATAAAGAAAAATTAAAATTTAAAAGTTAAGTAAATTTAAAAACATTATTTAAAACTTAAAAAATAAATAAAAAAATATAATTAATAATTTTATCGTTAAACTTACTTGGAGATCTTCATAATTAACACATGCTGTATTATTGAACCTTGTTTTGTTCGTGTTAGGATGTCGAAATCAGGTGCCATCAGGAGTGCAGAGTGCCTTTCATCTTACAAAATAGGAAATTCATGAAATTTAAATAATATATATTTTTATACATTTAAAATGTAAATTATTCAACATAAATATTTAAATTTCCTTTTATAATTTTGTTAATTTTTTTTAATATAAAAAAAGAGTTCCTATTTTATTATTGCCAATGTCTTTAACAATATCGTTCCTATGCAACAAACTGTATTTTATGTATTAAATTACCAACAAAAAACTATCGAACATAATACTAATGGCTTCCGCACCTCGACATACCGTAAACCTTCCTCCACTATCCTTGGTAAAAACTTCAATAGTATTTTATGTCTAATTGACCGGGCCTACAAGATATGCTCAGATTGGACCGGTTTCCACTCAAAAAATCTGTTATCTGCGAAACTTTTTTGTTGTCAATTTATTCCCCTTCCATTTGTTTGACGAATTCTACTTTATTAGATGACATCATTCGCCCACTACTCCCCCCTTGTTCATTAACTTTTCATTTATCTAATTTCCATTCTCGGCCCCAAAACCACAGATCTTACTAAATCTCTTAGGAAAATTCTTG